>BDSL01000152.1:0-175168 GCA_003116995.1 Yamagishiella unicocca | reverse complement strand
CCGCCGCTGGCCCCTGCGTGTTCCGCCAGCGTCAGGTGCCACCCCGCCACTGGCCGCATGAGGCCCACAGAGCGCGCCCAAGCGTATCATGGCAGCGGCAGTCGCCAGCGCCGACTACTACAAGGAGGATGAACTAGGGAGGTGCTAAAGCAGGTAGACAGCGGGGTGGGGCGGAACGAGGAGTGCGGGAGCAGCCTTAGAAGCAAGCTGCTCTGGCAGCGGAGGCACCTGCGTGAGTCTCCCTGGTCGTCGCGGAAAAGCTACGTAGGTTGCACTGACGGTAAAGGAGCGAGCAGCCGCTGTCCAGGAGCCATTCGCACGCCGCCTGCTATCCCGCAATTGTTGCCTGTGGCCCCCAAAGCTGTTCTGCCTGCTCCAACTGTCAAGAATCGATCTCAACCACGAAAGCCATCATGATGCCATGTTGGTCTGTTCGTTAGGGCCATGGACTGCGTGGACGCCAGGAGCAGGATGCGTTATGCAAGTACAGGTTCGAAGGAAGTATTATAGAGTTTTCATAGATATTTCAAAGGTCTGCGAAGAGGAACTGCATGACGGTGCCAATTTAAAACACCGGAAGGCCAACCGTACTGCAGATAGGAGATAGCCCTATCGGTAGTTAAGACTAAAGCTCTAGTATCACAAGCAGATGAAGCATAAAATCTGACGCCTGCCTGCCCTATCTCGGCTTGTGGAAGAAGCAGAAGACAGCGCAGGAACACAAACGTATTGCATATTCAGTTGTTACATGTTGCTGCCTGCATCTTGGAGCAAGATTGGGAAGGACAGCACTATTATGGTGGTATGCAGGAGGCTACAGCAACAGTTGCCGTGCTGCTGCCGATGGACGGTAGGATGGCGCGAAAGGCAACCGAATACCAGCAAAATGGGTTGCTGCGCAAGGACCTGGGTCTCAGCACGAAGTTGATGTCAATCAACGCCAGCGATGAGGTCCTGCTGGTCCCAAAGGTAATCAAGGCCCCACTCGTGGTTGCTGACGTCTGCGTTCGGTAAAACGGTGCTTCCACGAGCGGAATACTGTAGTGTGGGGGAGGTATCGAGTGGAAATCCGTGGTCCGGAACGCAAAGAGGGAAGGGTGGGGGCTGATATGAGGAAGCAGGGACAAAGCTTAGCATGGGATGACCGGCTAAGGGAAAAGGGGGCCTAGGAGGCACTCGACGGCATGGGTAGGACGTGGGCCGCTGCCGAGAAGGGCACTTGCTCCCTCGCTACCACGGTGGGGGGATCCTGCAGCTGCCCGCCGTCTGCTTGGACAGCGGCGCGGAAGCTGCAGCCGCGTCATGTTTTGCGACGCGGGCGGGGGAGCCAGGTTCTTGCGAGTTCCGGGCGGGACTTGGGGCGGGTCGTGCGGGTGGAGGGAGGACTCGCTGCGCTGCGCTGCGCTTTACGTCATCATGATTCCACACAGGGTCGCCCGTTGTATGTGCTCTGGGCGTGTGTTCCAAGCTTAGAAAAGTCGTTGACGGTGGCCACCGCCCACTAACTCCGCGCTGCAAAGGACGTGCTGTCTCCCCCTTTCCCCAGGCGTCTCGCACGTAAGCCGAAGCTGGGACTTCAGCAAGCTGCACGCGAATTGCCTGTTTCCCGAGGTGCGCGACAAGCCCGCAGGGCAGGCCATGCCGTGTGCACGGCGCTTGGCGGGGTTGCGGGGCAGGAGTGCTTGTGTGGGGCTGGTCCCGCCCCGGCAGGACGGCTTCGGGGTATGAGTTGGCACGAGGGGAGGAGGTAGGGTTGGCTCCAGGGAGCGGGTGCTGGCCCCGCATTCGCATTCGCTTGCGAAGTACACAGACCGGGTATTGTTGCGGCTGGACTGACGGGTCGCGGGCCCTCGGGGAAATCCACGGGGCGCGGTGCACCCAATACACGCACATCGCACGACCTCAACGCGGCCATTCCGCTAGCCGAACGCGCTGCATCGCTGCACGATGCAAGCGCGCTGCGTCTCTCCGTGCCCTGCACCCTTTGCTCCCCGGATCCCACTCATCCCCTACCCCTGCACTCCCGAGCTGCTCCAACTGCGGTACGTGTCCCCGCTCGTACGCAGATCGCTCGCCGCCATAAGGTCCACCAAGAGAAGCACCCCGACGCAAAGGTACGACCCGTGCCTCTGCTCCACACTGTCGTACACTTCACGACAAACTTCGGCCGTACCATGTTGCCCGCGAAGCGCCTCCCCCCTCGTTCCCGGTGTCTGCTCTTACTGTATTATGGGCCCGGGCGGAGGGCCGCCGCCGCCGGTAGTCGCTTGCTGTCGCCTGACGGGCCTTATCGCGGGTCCCTGGGCAAGGTCCTTGAGGCCCCCGTCGCGTAGGAGCTCCAGGCAGCCGGGCAGCCACGGAGGCAGGCAGGCAGCCGGGCAGCCAGTGAGGCAGGCAGGCAGCCGGGCAGCGCAGGAGCAGCCGCACTGTGGTATCGGCAGCCTGGTGGGCGGGACGAGGCGCATTGCGTTGTTCCCACGTTGAGGAGTCTGGTGTCACGTCAGTCGCTCCCGCGACCCCACGCCCACCCGCAATATCACCTCCCTGGGCATCGGCCACACCACGGAGCCGCTGACCAGGTACATCGCGGACGCCGCGGCGGAGGCGGCGGCCGGACTGGCCACACGCGAGTGAGGGCTGCAGCGGGTGGGGTGGGGGGCGGGGGCGCTTGCTTGCATGTGCCAGTTGCTAGACCCGTGCTCCACCTGGCGAAGGCTCTTCCCAGCCGTCCAGACCGCCCTTCGTGACCGCCTTCTCCTCCGAAGCCTTTCAGGTTCTGCTGCCGGCCGCTCTACTTGAGCTGCCCGTTTTTGCCCCGGTGCCCACTCCTGCCGCCGCTGCAGGTACGACAAGGAGCAGGGCCAGGGGGCGCTGCGTGAGGCGGTGCCGGCCACTTGTACACGGGCCTGCCCGGGCCGGGATCGCCCTCCCTGGAGCCGGCCTCAAACCTGCATTAGGACCCGGCTCCGGGGCCAGGCCTCTGCCGGCGAAGTCGCCGGCAGCGGTGGCGGCGGCAGCACGGACGGAGCAGGCTGAGCGGGACCCAGAAGGGGTAGAAGGCCGGGACGGGCCGCTCAGGAACGGGACGATTGCTGCGCTGGATGAGCTGCAGCAGCACTACCACCAATGCAGCAGCGCTGAGGCCGATGCCGCGCTCGCTGGGCCTGCCAAGGAAGGCGAGCGTGAGCTGGAGGGGGGGAGCGCAGCGGCGAGGCTGGCGCAGACGGTGGTGATGACATCAGCGCAAACATGGCAGCGAGAGGGGCCGGCAGGAGGACGGCAAGCGGGGCGCGCGCCTCTTGTCGTTCCTCCCGTCTTGACCTCCAGGATTGTGCCGTCAACCGTTGGGTGGTGGCGGGGTTCGGGGCCCTCCTTCGGGGCTTTGCAGCGTTGGGGCTTCCCCGGAAGGGTTGGGCCGCTGTGCAGCCTCGGCACCCCTTGTCGTGGGTAGTTTCTGATCGCCTCGTGCGTGAGGGGGGCGGGCGACATGAGTGTGGGGTCGTAATCGGCACCTGCTGGGTGGTGAAAGATTTTCTCCTCCTTCTCGTCCCCTGGTGGACGTGTCCTGCTCGGGTCTTGTGTTTTCTGGGATTATGGGTGGGCAGTTGTTCTGGTTGCATCGTGGCGGCGCTCCACTGGTTCTCCGTTTGCGGGATGCGGGTCTGCTAGGTGTGTTGGTGGTCGATTGCTGATAGGGGAGTCATCAACGCAGTTTCCCCTGGGGTGCTGACTGCTGCTGTTTTTTACTCTAGACTGTTGACTGGTGTCTTAGTGGTTTGCCATTCATGCGGTGCGGCTGGATTCCTGCCTCTTTCGTCTCCTTCATTGTGCGGCGATGTGCCCGGTGGTGTGAAGCCGATAGGAGTTGCCTAACTTTCGTCAGTGTACATGGCGCTTGCAGCCTTGCACCACACCTGGTCCAGGCAGGCGAGGAAGGTAACATAATCATTATCCAAGGGTCTTGACTCCGATAGGTTGGGTCATGTGGTCGCTTCACTCCCAATTTAAAGCCGAGGGATGGCTGCAGTAACTGTTCAGTGGGCCCCAGACCATAAGGTAGAGCCATCGGGCGCATCGGCTGACAAACTGAAAGAGACGCACGAAGAAGATAGCAGCGGCACCTACCACCCAGATATGATGCACCGCCACCGCCACATAGAGACACCACCGCCCCCCGCACATGGGAGTTGGGAACCCCCTCATCCGTGAACCGCCACCACCCCTCCTTGTAGAAGTTGCACAAGTCCTAACGCATCCCCTGCCACAGCCGCCGGAACGCGCCTTGCAGTGCAGACATTACCAAGTGTAGGTTGGAGGCCACCCCTGCCCGTCCTCCCAGCGTCTCTCGGACAAACAGGTCATGCGCGGCCGCGTGAACCGCCACCCTTTCAAACAGTTACATAAGCGCCGCCACTCGCACTGACATACTCCAAACCGGAACAGGCGGCCCACCCTCAAGCCGCCACCCGATGGCTGGCTTCGCTCTCGTTGTGATCCTGTTTCGTCTTACTTTCGATACGTGCCTGCTCATTGCTTGACTGGCTGGCTGAGAGGCTGGTTGACTGGCTGGCGTGCTGATTGACTGCCGTGGTGTCGTACACGCCTCAGCCGCGCTGCCGCTGCGCCGCCGCACGATAATCCACGTACACCTACGTCCTATGGAAGGCAGGTGGCAGCGGCGGCAGGGGGGCGAAAACACAACTTGGCACCCGTAGTACGCCAAGGAAACGAAATGCGGTGAGGGGACCGCCCAGTTGGCGTGCCTAAACCAAACCCTTGCAGCGGCAGCGATCCCATTGTCGTACAGCAGTCCAAGCAGCGCCTCAGCCGCGCTGCCGCTGCGCCGCCGCAGGCGCACGCATACGATCCCGCCCTCCCCGCCCTACCACGATCGCGCCCTCCCCGCCCTACCACGATCCCGCCCTCCCTGCCCTACCACGATCCCGCCCTCCCTCGAGCCCTACCAAGAGCGAGGGCCCCCGCTCGCTGCTGGCTTCCAAGTGTTGCGCCAGCACCCTACCCGTTGCAGCTAGGTAGCCCTCACGGCGGTTGAAGATGACGTGGGCCTGGTCTGCTGCGGGGTCCGGGGACATATGGGGAAGGTCGGCACTAGCATCACAACCGTCTTGCAAGTCGTCGCAACCGCTGCTAGCTGATGACGCCAGGTCTGTCCCGTGGTGCCACGCCCCACGGCCCAATGCCATGGTCCTACCGCAACGATGCGTGACGTGTGTATGTAAACGTTGAGCCCGACAGGGTGATCTAGGCTGCACGTATGGGTATGTATTATGTGCCGTACGCTTCGCACCAAGCCGTTCCAGGCATTGCAGAAGCGGGATGCACCTACGTCCCCGGACCGCCCGGTTGTCCCGGGACTGCCCGGCGTCCTCACGAATCTCCATCCCGACCGATCAATGTTCCAGAGTAAATGGCGTTGATAAACACCGTCATCCTGTTGTGGAGTCTGGGTCCTTCCCACCTGATTTCCACCTGGCGCTTGCCCAGTCGGACCTTGCAACTCACGACAATCCTGGTCCCAACTCATTTGTATCGACCACGATGCTGCCCTTAGATCTGCCAGCTGCACGGTGGCACCACGTAAGGACCGACTCACGCGACAGCTGAAGGGTGTCCCACGTGCTGCTTCATTCGGACCACATAGCCCACACTCAACTGCGCCTCAAAGCTGGCGAAAGCGTTTGATAGGGTACGCCACGCGCTAGCATACCATGCCCATCCTCCGCCTCACCTCATAGCTCCAGTAGCTGTGAGTCCACAATCCAGTCGCCGCTCCCACCGACCCCAGCGTCCCTGCAACCTGCTTGCACAGGGAATGTCAAGGCCCATGCATGGCAGCAGTTTGGAGGGACGGGTTCGCACACACGTCCGCCTAACGTTCGGTGGCCCCCGATTTCTTCCGACCAGGACCACAGCTCAGCGCAGCGGCCCAAAGCGAGCAACTGCCCCCTGGTGCACCGTTGCTGCATGATATCCCGTCACGGCTGCTAGGTGCCACGCTCCGTCGCACCGCTACTCATCTGCTTGCTTCGCTTCCCCAAGCTCTCTGTGGGGCATGTGATCAGTGTACACACAGGTTCGACCCACCTCCAACGCAGCGTGACAGCCTGGCGAAGCAAGGCATGTCGGCACCATTGTGTGTAAGCTTTTAATCCATTGGCAGAACATATTTTATTCATTAGCAGCACATGGCTGGACGCTGCCTGTGCCTGGGGAACTAGACTTGATCCTGTCTAATCGCTTGTTGTGAAGAGCACTGAAAACTCCTGCTGAAGAAAATGAATGCGACAAACGATATAATATATCAGCGGTACTAGGTGATGCGTCCACAGCACCTTCAAGCTCGCCAGCTTGACGTTGACTGCGCCTAGTATGCTCTTATTGTCCAAAAGGAAGATAAAAATAAATGGATGACAATTCCGTTCACATGCACATCATATGCCGTCATAGAGCTCAACGTCCGGGATAAGTCTAGCTGGCGTACCCAATGCCGTACCAAGAACTCGTGCCGTCATGAATCCGGATGAGCACCGACAGCAGGTTTAGGGACTGAGGTACCAGGCCCGCTCTGTACCCAACACCGACGTATGATTTCCCTCTCTGCGAGGCGTGCAGCCCGTGCGAGGCGTGCAGCCCGTGCTCATACGCTTCACCCAGGGTGCTCCCCTGATGTCACCGTCACTGTCACTATATGGTGCGGAACCCGCCAGCCCGCGCTCGGGGCGGGCTGGGTGGCAGCATTTGACGGGACTGGCAGCCGGTGACAGGCGATCAAAAGCATCAGATACTGAAATGCTTGGCAACAAGCACACACACGTGCGTGCGCAACACCAGTGACAGCACACGTATGGAATCTCGTCGCGCCGACCCCGAGGTCGTCTTTCACTACTTATCTGAGTAGAGTTTACGGCAAGCAAGCTGCGACCTACCCCCAACCAATACCCAGCAGCAAACCGCGCCCCGCAACCAAAACCACGACTACTTGCGACCGATGCCGTACGCTCGGGAATCCTCAGGTTGCGTGCTGGCGCAAACCCGTCCTTTCTCCACCATCGCCCTGTCTCGCTCCGGTCCGCTTTCGGCCCTCCCGGCTGCCCACTCCCAAATCCTTTTTACTTGTCGTCCAAGTGCCGACCCACGGGTTGGCCCTCACTTCCCCACGCGTCGCGGCAGCTGCACCAGGCTGTTGTACTGGGGCCGGAACATGCTGCGGACGATGAGGCCCAACGGGACCTGCTCACCTCCCGATGACGTCAGCGCCTCCCGCGCGGTGCCGTGCACCAGGTGGCTCCAGCCGTGCGCGCCGACGCCGGCTGCCAGCGCCACCCGGGCGCTGATGGAGCGGGTGGCCTCCAGCCGGGAGTACGTCAGGGCTGGAGCGAGGGTGAAGAGGGAATCCGTGTGTGGGCGGCGGAAGGGGAGCTACATAAAAGAACCGTTGATTCGACATGGGAATTGTGGCGGGTGCATAGCCTTTGGAGTTTGGACACCTGGACGGGCGCGCGTGCTAGGGTGGGCGGCCACAAAAACGAATGCGACGACGTCTTGCCAGCCGCTCCTGCCTGTCCACGTGGCTCCCCCCTGATGCTAATGGTGGTCAGCTAGGATACGACCTTTCTTCCTCACAGGGCTTCGCGCTGAACACGGCGCGGCTTCGGCCGACGAGCGCCCCCACGCTGTACGCGCAGGTGGGCTCCACCGCAATACCCCGGGGAGCAGGAGCTGCAGACCACCTTGCAAACCGTGAGTAACCCTGAACACCATTTGGGGTTTTGCTTCTGTGCTTTCCTCCAATTCTCCTCCTCTATGCACCCAGGCTATCGTCATCGCAAGGAAGAAGGCGAAGGAGTTGGAAAAGAAGGCCAAAGCCATCGAAAAGGGGAAGACGGACAAGGCAAAGGGTGGCCCCAAGCCCAAAAAGGCGCCCCCTTTCGAGGCCATGACGAATTTCCCATTCGCTTCTTATGGAGTTGCGAATTGGAAGTTGGCGGTCAAGAAAGGTCGGAAGAAGAAGGTCGGAAAGGTCGGTGCAGTGAAAAAGAAGGACTAGTGGGCTATAGTGTGGAGTGCAAATCAGAGAACTGGGAGGGGGTGGTAGTGAGAAGACCCGGTGACACGAGGGGAGGGGGTGGTTACAGAAAACGGGCGGGGAGGGCGTGTGTGTGGGTTCGAGGGAAACCCGTGTGTGTGTGGGGGGGCGGATACAGATAGGAAGCGGGGAGGGGGTGGGGGTGGGGGCGGCTGCTGACGGTTAATTTCGAGTTGCGCCGCGACACTGCTGCGCACTGTGTCCATCACTTGTGCCGCATTCCGGCTGGGGCTGGCAGCGCAACTCCTCCATGGGTTGACCCAATCCAAACACAACGGAGGCTACGTGCACGTGCACGGACTTCCACGGACAGCGCACGTACCCCCTCACGAGCCGCCGACCCCAACCTCATCCATCGAGCCCGCCCGTGTCCCACCCCCCCTGCCCTGTCGATGTGTGGTTTTCCTCGCTGCCACCCTGGCCCTCCTCCGCCTCTCACCCTGCACACCCGCTCCTTCCCTGGCCCTCCCAACCCTCCGTGGCCCCCTCTCCCTACCCCCCCCCCGGCGCCTGCCTCACCCTGGCGCAGGCTGTCCTCCCCAATCATGTCGGGTAGCGCCTCCGCCACCGCCACCAGCATCTCCTCCATCTTGAGCGTAGGGTTGCTCATCGGCGGAGATGAAGGGGCGCTGCTGCGGGTCACCTCCTTGCCATTCCCCACCCACCCACCACCTCCAGAAGCTGACCGTCGTCCGACTCCTCCCTGCAGGCGAAGCGGGGCGAGGCGGCGGCGGTGGCGGCAGCGGAGGCGATGGACACTCCTAGCGTGCATCCTGCCGTTGGCCGGACTGCTCATTACTCAGTCCGAAGGTAACCAGCAGCAACGCGGACTACCTTCTCTGTATCCGTCCAGGTCACCTAGGGCCAACGTGCCCATCACGCTTGCACATGTTCACGCAGTGGCACAGCCCCGCCGTGCGCTCTGCACCAAACTAGCAGAAGTGGGACTGCCCGTTCGTCCTGGGACTGCTCGGCGCCCTCACGGATCTCAATCCCCGAACAATGTGTGAAAAGGAAATGGCGTTGATAAACATCGTCATCCTGTTTGAAGTCTGGTTCCCCTCCCACCTTACGTCCACCTGGCTCGTGCCCATGCAACTCACGACGCCCAACCCAAGCAACACCCAGCAGCCAACTACTGCGCCCCGCAACCAACACCACAACTTGCAACCGCTGCCGTACGCAACACCTCAGCTGCAGTCCTCCAGAATCCATGCCGCGCCATCGGCGCCCATTTAAGAACCTCCCAACAGCCGAACTACCGAGTACCAACGCGCACGGCGTTCCCACAACCCGTACCACCTGCCCTCTTTCCGCAGCGCCACCAGCGCTAGAAGCCAAGCAAGTCCCGCATACAGCAGGCGCCTCTGCTGGCAAGCTTATGCAAGCAATGTCCAAAGCCACTGAGCGCGTGGAAGGTCCAGTGTCCTGCACTGCGCTTGCGACCTTCCATCCCCCCCCGCGGTCCACCATGGCGGCTGCCAGCCTGGTGAGGCGGCCAAGGTGACACGGCGACTAGCCTGCTGACGAAGACGCGGCCAGGGCAAATACGCGACCCAGCTGATGTTTTGAAGCTGATGTTTTGAGGATACGATGCTGCACGGGGGGCTCGACCTGCCGTGCAATCCCCTCGCTCGGTTCGTCCTCGCCCCTCCCAGCACCCCCAACTCCCAGGTTTCCTCGCTGCCCCGCAGTCCCCACCTGCGGCTTCTTGTTTTCCAAGGCAAGGCGGCGCCAGCCCGGCTCCAAGGCCCACGCGCTGGGTGTACAAGCCCAAAGCCCAGTAATTAGCGACGCATTTACATATCGCATATTTTGCCGCAACGCCTCTCCCCCAGCAAGATAGCCTGCATGTCGTGAAGATGGTATCCTTATTGGCCGGACTTTGCCAAGGCGCAGATCCCAGGCACATGAACGTCATCATCCGCACAGCCAATGAACAAGGGTGAACCAGAGGCCGAAAACTACCCATCGTAACGCTTCAGGGTTTGAGGGCCCTCACGAGCTGTGCCTGCATAGTTCTAATTCAAAGCAAAAACTTCGAAAGTGTGTGTATGGCCATACACTTAAGTGCGCAGTTTGGCCATGAGTATGTCGCAGGGCTTTTGGCCGGCTCATAGATAGCTCCAGAACCTCGTTTAAAACACAGGGATTGCACACCCTCTCACAGGGACAGCCTCTCTCTATACAGATGTAATGTAAACCATAATGTAGGCAACTGTGCGTCTTGCTGTTCTTTGGCATCTTGGTGTTTGGAAAGATAAGCGCTCCACGGTGGCCGAAGCAGCTGCCTGCTCCTATCTTTGTAACAACTAACGGACGTTGGCTGCATCCAATGCTCGCCTTCCTTGCAAACCTGCCGTCGGAACGCAACGACGCCACAACAGAGCGTACGAAAATGAAAGCCGCAGGTGGTGCAAACGCAGGTGAGTCGTTGTGACATAAGGTCTTCCCCGTCGTTATCCGTAGCGAAGCAGAGGTAGCGTTCTCCCTAACCTTGTGCATTAACTCGGCATGCCCATGTGGTGCCTCTTGAGTAATGTTGACCGCAATTAATAGAGGCACGTACGCTTGCATAATATCTATGTGCGCGCAAAGCGCCACAGTTTACCCCTGTCTGCCCTCCGCTTTCTTCTGCAGGCGCAGCGGCTGGCCATGGCCCTGGCGTTGCGGCAGCTGCTGGTGAGCTTGCTTGCTGCTGTCGCGTCTCCCTGGCTTGTTGGGGGCATATCACTTGCACTGGGGCTAGCCAGCTGTATGGTTCGGGCCGTCTTTTTCGGCCACGCAGCTGCGGGCTGTGCGGTCGGGTTGCTTGCCGCGTTGTCAGTAGGGGCTGCCTGGGTGCTGTGTTGCGGAGGGGTCGTTGCATTGCGCATTCGTGTTGGTAATTCTCTGCACACTCTCACTCCCCTGACGTCTAGGTGGTGGTGCGGGCGGCGTGGTGGCCTGTGGCTGAGCAGAGCTGGAGTGACATCCCGTATGAGGCAGTTGATTGGTAAGCGTGCAGCGCCTGTATCATTCAGCATACAGCTGCAGCATGGTAGACAGCATGCAGCACAAGCATGGTGGCCCTAGCGCCTGTGGGAAGCCAGGAGGCATCATGCTGTCGGGGCTGCTGACCCAGAAACACCTAGCACCGGTTGCTTAGTGCTGCCCACTGTCAGGCCGCCGGAGTTTTTGACCCAGGAGCACCTTTCCTGGCGTAGCTGATGCGGCCGGGGCCCAAGCAAGCGCACATGCCCTAGCGACATGTCCGCATCTTGGCGTCGTCAACAATCCTGGCCCCACCGCTGCTCCATATCCGCGACCTCCGCCTCGCAGGCTGTGGCCGAGCTTCGCCGAGGCGCCCGAGATGGAGTTATCCATCACGCCCGTGCTGGGCAACCGCAAGCTGTGGGGGGCCCTCGTCATCGGACGGGTGTCGGTGTGGGTCGTCTGTGCCAAGGTGCGACCACCCGCAGCATCACACCTTCCTCCCACCGGCACTCACGGACCACCTCGGTGGCGGGCACTGCTCCAGGGAGCCTCGGGCGTCTCTATGGCACCCATGGCGTTCCGTACTCCTGTTCCTACACCACGACAGCGGGATGCTGACCAAGATCTTGGCTCCCAACTAGCTGCTAGCGGCTTACCCTTTGACGTCGACCACAGCCCTGTTGATCACGGCTCCGTCACCTTGCCACGCCCGAGCACCTCGGCTGGCCATTCAACTTCGGTTACACCACCGCATCGCCCCACTTCAGCCCTCCCCGCCCCCGTTCTTGACCACCCTGCTCCCCCAACTGCAGGTCGCCGCCGGCCTTGCTCGCCCCATGGTGTACCCCGCCTGCGTGGACGTGCGCATGGGCAAGCTGCTGCTGCCAATCGACAGCACTAAGAACGCTGTCAGGTTCTTCAACTCGCCATCGACACCTTGACCCGCCCCACAGTGGGTGCCACCTCCGCCACAGCTAACAACGCCGCTGCAGGAGACGCCGCCGCCGCCATAGCAGCAGCATCCGGTGCCAAACGGTGGCCCGCCTCCGAAATCCAGGTGGGCACATTGCACCACGTCATGTGTTCGGCGGGAAGGGGGGGAGCTGCAAGGCAGGGTCCTGGGCGTAGAGCAGCAGCTGGTCCCAGTGGGGCTCCCTCAGCAGCACCGTGGTGGGCGTCGTGGCCCGGTAGGGAACAGCCAGCCACCCGGGGTCAGCCAGCCGGGTTCTCATCGACTGTCCCCTGCAGTGCTCTACTACGAGCAGCGTAGTGTCCGCGGCCCCTACCAGCAGACTGACACGCCCCCCCACACCCCGCTTCGCCTTACTTGACGTCGCAGGCCGCCCTCCTCCTCGGGACTAGGGCGGCACCCCGCGAAGCCACCGGGCATTCAGACCTCCCCGGCACCGCTGTCGTCTGCCTCGACCTGCAGCACCCCACGGGGAGGGGTATGGACGCTGGTGGCTGCCCCTCCGTGCCGCCCTTTCCGCCGCCGCCACCGTCTGTCTCCGGGGCCATGGTCCGGCCCCACCACGTTCATCAGCTCCGCCCTGGTGGTGGTGGCCACCGCTGGCCTAGCCCTCGGTAGCAGCGGCAGTGTTTTTACCGAGAGCGCAGTCCGCCACGTGATTCGCCGTACGTCGTCGGTCCTTGGCAGCAACCCGGGGATGCTGCCCTCATTGGACGGCATGCCGGAGGCAATCGAGGATGAGGAGGGAAGGCGGACGACGGTTTCAGAGAGGACGGCGGCCTGTGCGACTCAACAGTATGGCGCTGACTACTAGCGACAGAGGCGCGGGGGCAACATCGATGGCAGGGCGTCAACACTGTACGGCACGGACCGGGCCGTCGGCGGCGCGCCGTCGCCGTACTGGCCCTGCGGCGTGGTGGACGCCTCTACCTGTGTTCTGTATTCTGGCGCCGCGCCGCCGGTTGGCAGCGGCGGGCAGCAGACTTTGGGTCTACACGTTTGTCCTCTGATATCTAGGAACGAAGAAGCACAGGGCGAAGGCCGTGGGAAGCAGCAGGGATCTAGCGGCCGCGATGGCGCTGAAGGCGGGGCCACGACACGGGGTGGGCCCAACGCGTGGCCGGTGCACAGCACTTCCCGAGGAGGAGGCAGGGGTTTAGGGTTGAGGGGAAAGGCTTGCACCCGGAGGCGTGGCAGAAGACCCGGGCGGCTGAAAGGTTCGGCAGAGTGCGTTCCGGAAGCAGGACCCAGTCCGTAAGAAGCAGGCATTGGCGGCCGAAGACGAGGGGCCTGACTGGCACGGCGCTGTTGCTGTGGTTGCTGAGGGGGGCAGGGCAACGTTGGTGGCAGCGGGGATGCCATGAACACCGGTTACACGACATGGATAGGAAAGGACACAAACAAATGTGCGGTAACGTGCAGCGGGTAAGACGGGAGAAACAGGTTGGCGGAATGGGACGCGGTGAGGCGATATGCAATGTAGTTCTTCTCCGTCCCAGCCCGGATACTGACCGTTATCGTGGAGACGTGGTTTGTTACCAAGCGGCGCCAGCGAGCTTGAAGAGTGTGAGGCGCGGCCGAGTGCTGTTGGCGGAGTCAATGGTCAATGGGGGCACTGGGGCCCGGCGGCAGGGCGAGGTGACGGCGACAAGCGCCCATTTTGACATGGCGGCCGAGAGAGTCGAACTGCGACGACGGAAACATGAGGAGTAGCGTTGTGGCACAAGACGTGCACCGCCTCATCGTTGTTTCGCGTTCATCCGTGCGCTGCAAGGTGGTCGGTCACGACCCTCTCGAAACAGTACATGCACACCGCCGGTTTGGGAATGTATCTGTGTTCGCATAATGCTTTCACATACACTGTATCCATGGCGACGAGTGAGCCTCTCACTCGTTAATGTGCATCGAACCAGATTTCCTAACGGAGGAGCGGAGTCCTAACGCTCCTCCGTTGGGACTCCCAACAGCAGGTTTGGGAGAACGTACGGCAGCCACGTGATGCATGAGGTCAACGATGCTTCAGGTTATATTGCGTAGGCGGAATGGACAGTCTTTCTTGCAATGTTTTCGATATGGTAATAATGCCTTTCATTGCCGAGTGAGTTTAGAGCCACCCTGCTGGTTGTGTGAGGCGCCTCATAAGCGGTATTTTTGGATCCTGCTCCGAAAATTGGTTTCTAAGCGGTCGTAGGGCCCTCGGACGTGGGTTGGCGCGCAGTTTGTTTGTAGGTGAAACGGCCCGCGGGCTTCTTTAGAATGCCTTTCGTTGCTAGGGCCCCCTTGTTTTCATTCTCAGGGAATCATTTTCAGCGACCGGTTTTGGCGGGACCGGGCTCACGCGCGACCTAAGTCCCGGTTGCCAGTGTATTTGGGAACTTGTTTCGCCCGCCCGCCCCTCCCTTTTTGTTTTGGGCCCTGATTGCTGTCTGCAGTGTTTTTTTTTCGTTTAAGGGGGGTCTCAATTTATTCCATCTTAAGTAATAAAATTTCAGGGGTGTTTGATATTTGTTCCATATTTGTTCCATAGCTGTGCGGCGACCCCCCCCCCCGATAAGTTACAAGTCCTTTCACAGACCAAGAGCCACGTACAGTTGGTGTGTTTCTTAGTGTCATTTGTTAGGGCAAACCGCAGCACAGTAGCGCTGGGTCTCTACCCGTTCATCATGTACCGCCCCCTGCTGCTACTGGCCAGCCACTTCCGCAGTGCTTCACCAAACGGGAACGTGTGCAGGTCGAACAAGTCCTGCGTGAACATGCGCACGCACAGCGCCAGGTGCTCGTCTAGGCGGTTGCGTGTGGGGTCCTGCACGTATGCCATGGCAGAGAACCGTCGCTCATCGTCCACCGACCCTGGCACCATCACCAACACCAGCTGGGCCAAAGCCGAAAACTCTGTCAAGCCGCCGGCTAGGGCCGCGCTGTTGCTGATGCTCTGCCACACCCGTGACGTGGGCGTGTCGTCCAGCAGCGTGCGGTGGTCACGCTTGGAGATCGGTGCGTCTGGGTCCGCTGCCGCTGCCTGCCGCTGCCGCTCCGTCTGCTCTCGCATCCGCTTAAGGCGCTGCTGGGCAGCGAGCTGCGTCATGGTGGTGGCAAACAGCTGTGCCTGCTCGTCCAGCAAGGCGCCGTCCAGGATTGGCGGCACCTTGCTGGAGTTGGCGCCTGTCCGCTCACGGCAGTAGTACTCCTTGATGGTCTTCAGCTTCACTTTGAAGTCGGCCGCCGTGGGCTTGGCCTCCCAGTACTCGCTGTAGACAATCGACGCTGCATCCAGCAGTTGATGCGGGGGAAAACGTGAAGTCAACTCGCCCACCAGCTCCTCGACTGCGGCTGACATGTCTGCCTGCACTGACTCGACGACCTGGACCAGGCGCTGCGGTGTCAAGGGCGGTGGCGAGCGGTCTCGGCCGATGCGCGGGGGATCAGCGGTGAAGGGGTAGAAGCCATGGCTGCCGCACATCAGGCCGATCCGCTCCTCCCCCGGCGCATCTGGATCGAACTCCCAGATGGTGCCGTTGATGCCCCCATTAACTGGCAGCAGCGCCTTGAAGTCCCCGAACTCCACCGTAGTGTAGCGGGTCTCCGACCTGAGGTACATCTCGCGCAGCTGGTCCTTGGCGCGCTGCAGCGCCTTGGCCAGCTCGCCGATGTACAGCCCACGGCTCTGGCAAAGCTTGATGAACATGTCGACGACGACCAGGGCGGGCATCAACGTGTGCATCGCGACGTACAGGCGGGCGTCCCGCAGCATGTTGTACAGCTTGTCATCCTCTTCGCAGAATAGCGGCAGCAGCGCCCGGTACTCCGCCAGCAAGGACTGCGCCGGGTCGCGCGCGCAGATCCACCTGTAGGAATACAATTGCAGGGTTCACAGGAGCAAATTAATAAACATGAACTAAAGATAAATAGGGTTAACTAAGTTGGCAGTCAAATGGCGAACCATTTAGATCGCCCACCAGAAGTGCGGACCAACCAACTACCAACGGTCGACCTAGCCAAAGCTTTCCATCACGAGCGAAGTCAAGAAGAACAGGAGGGATTGATACGGGTTTGAAAATGGCACAGTGTGGTGTGGGTGTTGCTTACCTCGTTTCCACGAGAAAGGGCTTGCAGCGGTCCCGGGTTTTTTTTTGGTGTCGTGGTTGTTCCCATTTGCATGCAAGTCAGCCTTGGAGGGTGCGTTGACAAGTTGTTGTAGACCTGTCCCAGTCCAAGCTTGTGAACTACCAAGTACGTAGAACTAGGGCGAGCCATCTTAGAGACAGCAACGGACAGCAGCGGTCCCGACGGCACAGGTCCACTACCAGTAGCCGAAGCTACCACTGACACACAGGCAGCACCCGGCTCCGTCGCCGTCCTCACCGTGAGCTACGTAACTTAGGGGACCCGGCACTTGCCAGTTGATGAGCAAATCAAGGGTATGGGTCAACTCCCAGCAGAATTTGCTGGGAGGGAGGGGGGCTTCCCCCCCCTCACCCCCCCCTTATTTTCAACCCTGCACACGACACAATATGGCTGACCCTGCTGTGTCATATGCTAAAGTGCCGCGTAGCCCTTGCGAACGACGCATGGGTGGGGTGAGGGCCGCGGGGTGGTGCACCGACGGAGCCCCGGACTCGAAGCGCTCACATGCCAATGAGACGACGGCCACGACTTGCCATGCACGTCCAGCCATTGACACACACGGCCGCCCACACGGAGGCACTTGCACGAGTGCAGGGCAAGTCAAACAGCTACAGCGGGGTCCAGGAGCAAGCGGAGGGTCAGAGGTACTTGCACCATTGGACGTATTTGCGTGAGGGGGGGGGTGTGAGGGGGGGCCGAAGCCCCCCCTCCTGTCCGCGCCATGGAGGCCCTTGTGAATGACGCGTGGGTGGGGTGAGAGGTAGGCGCGGGGTGGTGTCCGACGGAGCCCCAGACTCGAAGTGGTGACATGCCAATGAGACGACGGCCATGACTTGCCATGCACGTCCAGCCGTACAGCGCGCACAGCTTTATGCACGCACGCACACACGCACCATTGCGACGCTCGCATTCATTTGCTGCATGAGCTTGCGAACGACGCATGGGTGGGGTGAGCGGTGACAGAGGGACTTGCACGCGTGCGGGGCGTGGGGGATGGATGGGGCGGTGTGATGTGCCGACAATGCCACTTGCACTGACTGACGTAGGCACTTGCTTGCACGAGTGCAGGGCAAGGCGAACCGCTACAGTGGGGTCTGGGAGCGAGCGGACAATCAGAGGTTCTTGCGCCATCGGACAAACTTGTCCGCGCCACGGAGGCGAACGACGCGTGGGCGGGGCGAGGGCCGCGGGGTGGTGCGCCGACAGAGCACCAAGATGCTCACCAGCCTAGTCAACACATTGAACTAGTCTCCCAACCGAGTACAATGTGTGCAACTTTTGTCGAGCTGTCGTCTTCCGTGCACAATGAGGTCCGCCCTGTCCGCGCCATGGAGGCGCTTGTGAACGACGCGTGAACGAGGTCATCAACGCAGGGTGGTGCCCCGACGGAGACACTTGGGCGTGTGCGGGGCATGGGGGATAACCGGATCGGGCTGAAACGCTAAGTGGGGCCCGGGAGCGCGCGGGAGGGTCCGAGGCACTTGCGCCATCGGACGTACTTGCGCTAGGGGGGTCGCCCCCCCTCCCGTCCGCGCCATGGAGGCGCTTGTGAACGACGCGTAAATGGCTATAATGCCGGACAAGCGCATTACTGTCCAGCATCCGCTACAAACTGCCTCCTTACAATCCTCTTACTATATAGGACATATAAGTGATGTTGGTACTGCTCGCTTTGTTCGCTTACACCTGAAGAACGTTTTATATCTTGCCAAGAATTCCAACTTCAAGCATAACTTCAAGCATAAATACAATCAAATAACTGCTTTGAAACGAAATTATAAGGACAAGGAAAGCTGCAATTTCAGACCTCACCGTTGCCAGGTCCGTTGTACGGTCACCACGCACGGCAGACACGCCCAGCCCCAGTAAAAGTACAGCCCAGGTTTGTTTTAACAAACCCGGGTACAATCCGCTTCAGCCGGTTGCCATCCGTTCCCGCCGCCTCGGCCACGTCCTCGAAGTTGCTCACACGCTTTGCGCTGCATATATTACTTAAAAAAAACACTGCCTGTCTGGTTTATTTTGTGTTTCTCGTTTGTTAGTCGTCCGACCGGGGGGGAGTTGAGAGTTTAGGATCGCTGAGAGCATAGCGGCACCGGGGCAGCGCCCAAGGGGCGCGGGCCGGCCTGCCACATCGCAGGTGTGAGGATAGAGGATAGAGGTGCAAAGACCCGGGGGGGCCGCACACTTCCCCCATCCCACACGTCGCCCTCTTGGTCGCGGCTTATAGACAAAGGAGACAGGTGTCTTCTAGGGTCGGAAGGTCAGAAAGGCTTTCGTGCAATACGGCGACCAAAAGGATCGCGAGCGGTCGGTGCTGCCGAGCATTGTCCTGTCCGCACAACCCCTGGAGTGCAGAGACGGTAGAAACGCTCTGAGCGTTAGCGTCTGTGGCTTGTTTGTCGCTGTAATTATGTTTCGAATCAGTACGGGCCGAGCTACCGAAGTCCGATTGGAAAGCGAAAGATCGCCATTTCCCTTGCAGCTTTCGGTGTTATCTGACTGCTAGGTTGACGAAGGTTGCATACAACGTATCATGTCTACACGTCAGCTTCCGGGCGCCGCTGTTTGTGCTTTGGACCCTCGTTCGGGTTTTCGGTGGTCTCGCCTGGATGGGATTTTTGCTCCTGTGCCTCCGTCAGTGCCCGGCGATGTGTCCGATAGCTTTACCTTCGGGTCCGGAGCCCACTGTAACATGTGGTTATTACTGGTTTTGGTCCCGCGACTGATGAGGGGTCTCATTAGGCCCCTGCCAGACGGTGCTTCTCTTGGGTGTGGGGCTTGCCTGGGATCTCAGGTGAAAGGTCATTGTTCGGCTTGCAGTGATGGTCGGCTGTTCTCTCTGGGACGGAGGTGTGCTTTGACTGCAGTTGGCGTATTGGACCGTCTGGGCTAGTGTGCCCCCTGGGTGGTTGTTGGCGCTGTTCGGAGCCGTTCTTGATCGTATCTTGGTCGTATCTCAGTCTTTAGTTGTTGTTGTAATTGTTACAGTGGGCTCCAGACCATAAAAGGTAGAGCCATCGGGCGCATCGCCTGACACAGAAAGAGACAAGGAAAGCAAGGAAAACCGACGGTTCCGAAAGGCAAACCACCCAGAGCCTCACAAGGAAACAGCAAGCACCAATACACAGGGGGAGGTTGCGCTGATGGCTTCCCTGCACATGGCCACATGCATCCCAAGCAGACCCCCGAAAGGAGAGACATCAGCATGCCTCGGCAACACAATCGGATAACCCCCCCCAAGATCCCGGAAAAGTCCCACACCCGAAACGGGCCGATGCCCATAGCGAGATGGGAAGAAACGTTGGTACTTAATACCATCGACCAGTTGAGGTCAACAAACAACGGCAGCCTCTAGGAAACGGCAGATCGCCCGAATGGCCTTGTGTATGTGGGACCATGCGTAAGGGTTGCTGCTATTTATACTGTTGTTCCGCAAACAGTGCACTGATCGTTCTTCGTTGGGCCTAAAAGCTGCCGGTGTGGGGCGGCGACTTTGATGGAGCCTGTCTTCGTACTTCAGATGCTAACCAGACTCGCAGTGGGCCAGGGAAGCGAACCGCATTCCCACTAACGCCCAGTCCCCCACGGTATTACCATATACGCAGTCAGACGTTTTATTGGGACGTAGGCACTTTGGGCAGATGCAGCATGCATCTGCAAACATTTGTTCCAAACGTTTTCCTAATTGGCTTCCCTAGTCAGTGTCGACCCACGTTTTTTCATCACATACCCATTCGTAAGGTCTGAGCGGCGGCAGCTGTGTCTAAAATATGCTCTTCACGTCCTGCTGGGGCTTCTGTAGGACAAGTAACGCAACCAATGGGACCGGCCTGCTGCCGCAGCAGTTCAGCCTTTTCCGTCGAACTGCTCTGCCTTCCCCTTCCCAACCCCCACCCCCCCATTTTTAAATCCGACTTGCGCCGAGCTCATTCCTCAGTCGCCGGCTGTGCACACACCGGCGCCAGTGACGGCCAGGCCCCCAGCTTCACGGTACCGCCACCACCACCACCGGATCTCCGGTGCGTCCTTTGCCTTGTTCAGCGGTCGGCGTACGTTCTACCTGATGACCATACCTTACGGTCTGGGGCCCGCTGTAATAATGTTCCTACTACTACTACGACTACTACGGCTGCTGGTATCACCGCCGGGCCAGCAGGCAGGCAGGGCTCGACGTGCGGTGGCGCAAGCACGCAAACCGACAACTGCTCAGACCGGTGCACGCATAATTAAACGCAATCACCAGGCACCAAATATACATTCCATAATGCCGGCGGGACCGTCCATTTGTGGGGCCACACTCGAATACCCAATGCTGGTGATGTGCGTGGTCAATATTCACCGTGCCATTGTGCCCACGACCTCTCCCCCCATGACGACAGGACCACCATCGCCCGTGCAGGACACCGACCATGCAATTACTATGCAATCATCATTGCTAACTCGGTCAGTCCCATCGTTGCGTCCTCCTAGCTAGCCGCCCGCCGCGCCACCGCCTCCTAGCCGCGGGTCGCGCCAGAAGCCAATGATCGTTTGTCGTACAGAGACTGGCGCGATGGAGGGCCGGGGGTTGTGAGGAAAGCCTGTGTAGGGAGGGGGAGGGGCGCGGACGGAGGGGAGTAACACGTGACAGGATTACAAGGAACGGCCACAACTAGGTAACAGCTCACGCTACCTCAAGCACGCTGATGGTGAGCGCCAGCTGTCCAGCGCCGCCAGCGCGTGATCGTACCCTGCCGGCCTGCAGGGAAAAAAGCCAGCCTCGCTACCGGAGGCGGCGATGGAGGCGGTGATGGTGGTGAGGGCGGCTCTGGCGGCGGCGACGGCGGCGGAGGCGGCGATGGAGGCGATGATGGCGGTGATGGCGGCGACGGTCGCGGCGATGGTGGTGAGGGCGGTGCAGGTGGCAGCGGACGCGGTGCCGGGGGCGAAGGTGGCACCGGGGGCGGCGATGGTGGTGAGGGAGGTTGAGGAGGTGAAGGAGGCGGCGACGGTGATGGAGGCGGCGACGGCGGCTCTGGCGGCGGCGAGGGTGGCGACGGATGCGGTGAAGAAGACAGCGGCGGTGAGGGAGCGGGCGGCTCCGGCGGCGGCGGCGGCGGCGACGGCGGCGGAGGCGGCGATGGAGGCGGTGATGGCGGAGATGGCGGCGACGGTGGCGGCGATGGTGGTGAGGGCGGCGGTGAAGGAGACGGCGGGGGGGATGGCGGCGGTGAGGGAGAGGGCGGCTCTGGCGGCGGCGACGGCGGCGACGGCGGCGATGGAGGCGGTGATGGTGGCGACGGCGGAGGCGGCGATGGAGGCGATGATGGCGGTGATGGCGGCGACGGTGGCGGCGATGGTGGTAAAGGCGGTGTATGGGGCAACGGAGGCGGTGCCGGGGGCGAAGGTGGCATCGGGGGCGGCGATGGTGGTGAGGGAGGTTGAGGAGATGACGGAGGCGGCGACGGTGATGGAGGCGGCGACGGCGGCTCTGGTGGCGGCGAGGGTGGCGACGGCGGCGGTGAAGGAGACGGCGGCGGGGATGGCAGCGGTAGCCGATGACGGCTGCTGCCGTACGAATGGCTGACAGGCTGAAGTGCTGGTTGGCTGGCGGCTGCTGAAGTGCTGGCTGAACAGCGCAGAGGCATGTCAGCAGTCAAGTAGCTAGTGGCGGCATCTACTGTACGGCACCGGCAGCTGCCGCCCGCCGCCATACTACTTTCCTGTTGCGGGCGCAATTATGGATGTATGAGGACAGCGTCAGCGCGTGTTGATTATTGGCGTCATGTTCCAGCGTCGAATTCCAACCCACGTGCGTGATGAAGCGAACCCCCTTAAGCTGGCAACACCTCCCTCATCCAGCAGCCCCACAACCAGGACCCGCTCCTACATACCTTACCATGTAAATGGTCAAGCAGTACGTAGTTAGACTGCCAAGCAAGTAAGCAGGAACCCCTCGCGGTTGGAGTAGCGAGCCTACGTGTCTGCCACACGCGCCTGTTGTCGTACGTGTCTGCCACACGCGCCTGTTGTCGTACCCGCGCGCAAATAATGCAGGGCCGCGGCGACTTCGGTGACTTGAATTCATGGAGGAAATTCAGCCAGAGGCACGATTGCTGTCTAGAAGCGCGCGGCGGCGGCTATAAAGTACGGCGGCGGCATGCAGCCGCTTACTTGCTGCCCACGCAAGTAGCCAACGTAGGTTCGTTCCCGAAGTGCCGAGCTCCCCTGGATCGTAGGTACCTGCGGGACACCGATAATGAGGATGACTAAGGAAAATAATATTTGATGACTGTGCAACCGAAGTTATTAACCGCCGGATACAAGCTCGCTCGCTGCCAAGCAACTACGTGCGTGTAATAATACTCTGCGCCGTTGGGATTCTGCCCCTCAGCATCAGGACCCGCACCTACATACCTTACCCTGTAGATGCTCACCAGCAGATGGGCATGCCGCGGGTGGGCAGCCACGTATGACGGAACACGGCGGCGGCGAAAGTCACCCGCGCGCCCGCCCTTGCAGACACAGATCGTCGCAGTAGTAGTGGTCCCTCCGTCCGTCCGGGGTGCAGGTGCCGTACGGCGGGAGGCCTCGGGCGATGTAGGCGGGAGGGCGAAAACGGAGGATGTAGGTAGGGGCATGCAGCAGTAGTTAGCGGCAGTATTCCAGCCATCGTATGCATGTAGCGACATTGGTACATCTATTGAGCCATGGGGAACGCTAAAACTAAAGCAGCAGGATATGCAAGTGACGGCAACGGCGGTGGTTTGACGACAACGATGGCTTGGAACCGATTGCGGGTACGCCGGGACGAAGGGCGGGGCAAGACCACCGCTGCACCGAAGGCTGGCTTACTGCTGCAAGGAAGCTAGCTGATGACGGCTGCTGCTGTACGGATGGCTGACAGGCTGAAGTAGTAGTGCTGGTTGGCTGGCGGCTGCTGAAGTAGTGCTGGCTGAACAGTGCAGCAGATATCTTGCCCCGCCCGATCGATCCACGGCACGCACCCGCACGCGGTGCGACCAAGTCATCAGAACGCATGCCACCGTATGTGTTTGCGTGTCGAAGGCTTTGAAGCTGCGTATGGTGTGGCTATGCATGACGACCTACCAGCCATGTTACGGCGATTGCCTTGCTCCGATACCTCAACTAACACAACCAACGCACCCATCCGGCAAGCACTGCAGAAACGCACCTTGCTCCCAATCAAAGGGACGGCGTAGGATAGGGCTGGACGGTGCGTGCGACGGCGGCTTCGGGGCGGCAGATCTCGTCGGCGGGAAGCGGGCCTGGCAGCGGCTCGGTCGTCGGTAGTGATGTGGCCGTTCTATTACAGCTGCTGTGGATCCGCCGGCGGCGCTGGGCTGGGCAGAGGCGGGTGATGGCTGTAAAGTGGCAACAGAAACGGAAGGGATATCGGAAAGGAGGCAGCAGGGCTGAAATGAGGAACTGGTCAGTAGATAGAGCTAAGTACCGGCAATAACTAACTAACAACTATCCTAACTAACTCCGTCCCCGACCTACAGCTTCTCTGAGTCAGGCGAGGCCTACCTCAAGCACGCTGATGATGAGCGCCAGCTGTCCAGCGCCGCCAGCGCGCGATCGTACCCTGCCGGCCTGCTGCAGGAAAAAAAGCCAGCCTCGCTCCCGGAGATGGCGATGGAGGCGGTGATGGTGGTGAGGGCGGTGCAGGTGGCGGGGGCGAAGGTGGCAGCGGGGGGGGCGGTGGTGGTGAGGAAGGTTGAGGAGGTGAAGGAGGCGGCGACGGTGATGGAGGCGGCGACGGCGGCTCTGGCGGCGGCGAGGGTGGCGACGGCGGCGGTGAAGAAGACGGCGGCGGTGAGGGAGCGGGCGGCCCCGGCAGCGGCGACGGCGGCGACGGCGGCGGAGGTGGCGATGGAGGCTATGATGGGGGTGATGGCGGCGACGGTGGCGGCGATGGTGGTGAGGGAGGTTGAGAAGGTGAAGGAGGCGGCGACGGTGACGGAGGCGGCGGTGAAGAAGACGGCGGCGGTGAGGGAGCGGGCGGCTCCGGCGGCGGCGACGGCGGCGACGGCGGCGGAGGCGGCGATGGTGGTGGCGACGGCGGCGGAGGCGGCGATGGAGGCGGTGATGGTGGAAATGGCGGCGACGGTGGCGGCGATGGTGGTGAGGGAGGTTGAGGAGGTGACGGAGGCGGCGACGGTGATGGAGGCGGCGACGGCGGCTCTGGCGGCGGCGAGGGTGGCGACGGCGGCGGTGAAGAAGACGGCGGCGGTGAGGGAGCGGGCGGCCCCGGCAGCGGCGACGGCGGCGACGGCGGCGGAGGTGGCGATGGAGGCTATGATGGGGGTGATGGCGGCGACGGTGGCGGCGATGGTGGTGAGGGAGGTTGAGAAGGTGAAGGAGGCGGCGACGGTGACGGAGGCGGCGGTGAAGAAGACGGCGGCGGTGAGGGAGCGGGCGGCTCCGGCGGCGGCGACGGCGGCTCCGGCGGCGGAGGCGGCGATGGTGGTGGCGACGGCGGCGGAGGCGGCGATGGAGGCGGTGATGGTGGAAATGGCGGCGACGGTGGCGGCGATGGTGGTGAGGGAGGTTGAGGAGGTGACGGAGGCGGCGACGGTGATGGAGGCGGCGACGGCGGCTCTGGCGGCGGCGAGGGTGGCGACGGCGGCGGTGAAGGAGACGGCGGCGGGGATGGCAGCGGTAGCCGATGACGGCTGCTGCCGTACGAATGGCTGACAGGCTGAAGTGCTGGTTGGCTGGCGGCTGCTGAAGTGCTGGCTGAACAGCGCAGAGGCATGTCAGCAGTCAAGTAGCTAGTGGCGGCATCTACTGTACGGCACCGGCAGCTGCCGCCCGCCGCCATACTACTTTCCTGTTGCGGGCGCAATTATGGATGTATGAGGACAGCGTCAGCGCGTGTTGATGCGTCGTCAACACGCGCATCAACACGCGTCATGTTCCAGCGTCGAATTCCAACCCACGTGCGTGATGTAGTGAACCCCCTTAAGCTGGCAACACCTCCCTCATCCAGCAGCCCCGCAACCAGGACCCGCTCCTACATACCTTACCATGTAAATGGTCAAGCAGTACGTAGTTAGACTGCCAAGCAAGTAAGCAGGAACCCCTCGCGGTTGGAGTAGCGAGCCTACGTGTCTGCCACACGCGCCTGTTGTCGTACGTGTCTGCCACACGCGCCTGTTGTCGTACCCGCGCGCAAATAATGCAGGGCCGCGGCGAGTTCGGTGACTTGAATTCATGGAGGAAATTCAGCCAGAGGCACGATTGCTGTCTAGAAGCGCGCGGCGGCGGCTACAAAGTACGGCGGCGGCATGCAGCCGCTTACTTGCTGCCCACGCAAGTAGCCAACGTAGGTTCGTTCCCGAAGTGCCGAGCTCCCCTGGATCGTAGGTACCTGCGGGACACCGATAATGAGGATGACTAAGGAAAATAATATTTGATGACTGTGCAACCGAAGTTATTAACCGCCGGATACAAGCTCGCTCGCTGCCAAGCAACTACGTGCGTGTAATAATACTCTGCGCCGTTGGGATTCTGCCCCTCAGCATCAGGACCCGCACCTACATACCTTACCCTGTAGATGCTCACCAGCAGATGGGCATGCCGCGGGTGGGCAGCCACGTATGACGGAACACGGCGGCGGCGAAAGTCACCCGCGCGCCCGCCCTTGCAGACACAGATCGTCGCAGTAGTAGTGGTCCCTCCGTCCGTCCGGGGTGCAGGTGCCGTACGGCGGGAGGCCTCGGGCGATGTAGGCGGGAGGGCGAAAACGGAGGATGTAGGTAGGGGCATGCAGCAGTAGTTAGCGGCAGTATTCCAGCCATCGTATGCATGTAGCGACATTGGTACATCTATTGAGCCATGGGGAACGCTAAAACTACAGCAGCAGGATATGCAAGTGACGGCAACGGCGGTGGTTTGACGACAACGGTGGCTTGGAACCGATTGCGGGTACGCCGGGACGAAGGGCGGGGCAAGACCACCGCTGCACCGAAGGCTGGCTTACTGCTGCAAGGAAGCTAGCTGATGACGGCTGCTGCTGTACGGATGGCTGACAGGCTGAAGTAGTAGTGCTGGTTGGCTGGCGGCTGCTGAAGTGCTGGCTGAACAGTGCAGCAGATATCTTGCCCCGCCCGATCGATCCACGGCACGCACCCGCACGCGGTGCGACCAAGTCATCAGAACGCATGCCACCGTATGTGTTTGCGTGTCGAAGGCTTTGAAGCTGCGTATGGTGTGGCTATGCATGACGACCTACCAGCCATGTTACGGCGATTGCCTTGCTCCGATACCTCAACTAACACAACCAATGCACCGATCCGGCAAGCACTGCAGAAACGCACCTTGCTCCCAATCAAAGGGACGGCGTAGGATAGGGCTGGACGGTGCGTGCGACGGCGGCTTCGGGGCGGCAGATCTCGTCGGCGGGAAGCGGGCCTGGCAGCGGCTCGGTCGTCGGTAGTGATGTGGCCGTTCTATTACAGCTGCTGTGGATCCGCCGGCGGCGCTGGGCTGGGCAGAGGCGGGTGATGGCTGTAAAGTGGCAACAGAAACGGAAGGGATATCGGAAAGGAGGCAGCAGGGCTGAAATGAGGAACTGGTCAGTAGATAGAGCTAGGTACCGGCAATAACTAACTAACAACTATCCTAACTAACTCCGTCCCCGACCTACAGCTTCTCTGAGTCAGGCGAGGCCTACCTCAAGCACGCTGATGATGAGCGCCAGCTGTCCAGCGCCGCCAGCGCGCGATCGTACCCTGCCGGCCTGCTGCAGGAAAAAAAGCCAGCCTCGCTCCCGGAGATGGCGATGGAGGCGGTGATGGTGGTGAGGGCGGTGCAGGTGGCGGGGGCGAAGGTGGCAGCGGGGGGGCGGTGGTGGTGAGGAAGGTTGAGGAGGTGAAGGAGGCGGCGACGGTGATGGAGGCGGCGACGGCGGCTCTGGCGGCGGCGAGGGTGGCGACGGCGGCGGTGAAGAAGACGGCGGCGGTGAGGGAGCGGGCGGCCCCGGCAGCGGCGACGGCGGCGACGGCGGCGGAGGTGGCGATGGAGGCTATGATGGGGGTGATGGCGGCGACGGTGGCGGCGATGGTGGTGAGGTTGAGAAGGTGAAGGAGGCGGCGACGGTGACGGAGGCGGCGGTGAAGAAGACGGCGGCGGTGAGGGAGCGGGCGGCTCCGGCGGCGGCGACGGCGGCGACGGCGGCGGAGGCGGCGATGGTGGTGGCGACGGCGGCGGAGGCGGCGATGGAGGCGGTGATGGTGGAAATGGCGGCGACGGTGGCGGCGATGGTGGTGAGGGAGGTTGAGGAGGTGACGGAGGCGGCGACGGTGATGGAGGCGGCGACGGCGGCTCTGGCGGCGGCGAGGGTGGCGACGGCGGCGGTGAAGGAGACGGCGGCGGGGATGGCAGCGGTAGCCGATGACGGCTGCTGCCGTACGAATGGCTGACAGGCTGAAGTGCTGGTTGGCTGGCGGCTGCTGAAGTGCTGGCTGAACAGCGCAGAGGCATGTCAGCAGTCAAGTAGCTAGTGGCGGCATCTACTGTACGGCACCGGCAGCTGCCGCCCGCCGCCATACTACTTTCCTGTTGCGGGCGCAATTATGGATGTATGAGGACAGCGTCAGCGCGTGTTGATTATTGGCGTCATGTTCCAGCGTCGAATTCCAACCCACGTGCGTGATGTAGTGAACCCCCTTAAGCTGGCAACACCTCCCTCATCCAGCAGCCCCGCAACCAGGACCCGCTCCTACATACCTTACCATGTAAATGGTCAAGCAGTACGTAGTTAGACTGCCATGCAAGTAAGCAGGAACCCCTCGCGGTTGGAGTAGCGAGCCTACGTGTCTGCCACACGCGCCTGTTGTCGTACGTGTCTGCCACACGCGCCTGTTGTCGTACGTGTCTGCCACACGCGCCTGTTGTCGTACCCGCGCGCAAATAATGCAGGGCCGCGGCGAGTTCGGTGACTTGAATTCATGGAGGAAATTCAGCCAGAGGCACGATTGCTGTCTAGAAGCGCGCGGCGGCGGCTATAAAGTACGGCGGCGGCATGCAGCCGCTTACTTGCTGCCCACGCAAGTAGCCAACGTAGGTTCGTTCCCGAAGTGCCGAGCTCCCCTGGATCGTAGGTACCTGCGGGACACCGATAATGAGGATGACTAGGGAAAATAATATTTGACGACTGTGCAACCGAAGTTATTAACCGCCGGATACAAGCTCGCTCGCTGCCAAGCAACTACGTGCGTGTAATAATACTCTGCGCCGTTGGGATTCTGCCCCTCAGCATCAGGACCCGCACCTACATACCTTACCCTGTAGATGCTCACCAGCAGATGGGCATGCCGCGGGTGGGCAGCCACGTATGACGGAACACGGCGGCGGCGAAAGTCACCCGCGCGCCCGCCCTTGCAGACACAGATCGTCGCAGTAGTAGTGGTCCCTCCGTCCGTCCGGGGTGCAGGTGCCGTACGGCGGGAGGCCTCGGGCGATGTAGGCGGGAGGGCGAAAACGGAGGATGTAGGTAGGGGCATGCAGCAGTAGTTAGCGGCAGTATTCCAGCCATCGTATGCATGTAGCGACATTGGTACATCTATTGAGCCATGGGGAACGCTAAAACTACAGCAGCAGGATATGCAAGTGACGGCAACGGCGGTGGTTTGACGACAACGGTGGCTTGGAACCGATTGCGGGTACGCCGGGACGAAGGGCGGGGCAAGACCACCGCTGCACCGAAGGCTGGCTTACTGCTGCAAGGAAGCTAGCTGATGACGGCTGCTGCTGTACGGATGGCTGACAGGCTGAAGTAGTAGTGCTGGTTGGCTGGCGGCTGCTGAAGTAGTGCTGGCTGAACAGTGCAGCAGATATCTTGCCCCGCCCGATCGATCCACGGCACGCACCCGCACGCGGTGCGACCAAGTCATCAGAATGCATGCCACCGTATGTGTGTACGTGTCGAAGGCTTTGAAGCTGCGTATGGTGTGGCTATGCATGACGACCTACCAGCCATGTTTCGGCGATTGCCTTGCTCCGATACCTCAACTAACACAACCAATGCACCGATCCGGCAAGCACTGCAGAAACGCACCTTGCTCCCAATTAAAGGGACGGCGTAGGATAGGGCTGGACGGTGCGTGCGACGGCAGCTTCGGGGCGGCAGATCTCGTCGGCGGGAAGCGGGCCTGGCAGCGGCTCGGTCGTCGGTAGTGATGTGGCCGTTCTGTTAAGCTGCTGTGGATCCGCCGGCGGCGCTGGGCTGGGCAGAGGCGGGTGATGGCTGTAAAGTGGCAACAGAAACGGAAGGGATATCGGAAAGGAGGCAGCAGGGCTGAAATGAGGAACTGGTCAGTAGATAGAGCTAGGTACCGGCAATAACTAACTAACAACTATCCTAACTAACTCCGTCCCCGACCTACAGCTTCTCTGATTCAGGCGAGGCCTACCTCAAGCACGCTGATGATGAGCGCCAGCTGTCCAGCGCCGCCAGCGCGCGATCGTACCCTGCCGGCCTGCAGGAAAAAAAGCGAGCCTCGCTCCCGGAGGCGGCGAATGGCGGCACGTGTGATCAATGCTGTCGTGCGTACGCCAAGCCAGGTATTCCATGTACGCTGTATGTCCTGTGGAAGGAAGGGGAAACCAGGAATCAGCAATCGGACTGACAGCGAGGTACGTAACAAAATAATGCGATCTTTGCACCCGCGTTCAACGCTGTATGTGCTGTGTAAAGAAAGGGAACTACGAGGGGAACGTTACCAGGATTCGTACGCGGGCTGATGACATTTGGAAACGAACACAGCAAGCAACCCAGCCATGGCCAACGAGCCGAAGTTGAAGGTAGGGGCGCTGCCAACGAACATTACAAACGACGTGTCGCCAACTGAACATCTGCGCAAGCACTGAACAGCACTCAGTGTACTGTTGCATTGGGGCATGGTCCAGCAGCATGGCAAGCACAGGCCAAACGAAGGTCATCCCAGAGCCGCGTTTTCGACTGCGAGTTGAGCCTCTCGTGATATGGGCTTTGGGGCAACAGCCGAAAGACTTTAATAATGTAATGAGTCAAGACCTTGAGGCTGATGAAGGCACCTGAAGGTCCGAGCAATCATACCGCCTATCGGCCGCCGTGGCGTAGTTTCATCGTAATTTGTGCCAGCAGAAGTATTGTACCTGCAGAAGTATTTGACCTGCAGTAACGAACGAACCAGCAAAGATGAGCCGACGTCAGCGTACGCCATAGCCTGTTTGCCTTTACAACGGTAGCATGCTAACGAGCGAAGCAGCAGAAATCCACAAATATAAACCAATTGCACCCACGCAGTGTCAACAGGTTAAGCCTAGTCGAAGGGTAGGTACTCCCACCGGGCAGGATCGGAGTGTGCAAGACGTCGAACAAGCGCACCTCCATCCGGAATGAAGCCAAAGTAGTTGCAAAGACGTCTGTCGTAACATCTTGAAAGGTTGCTGCTGAGTCGGAGGGCCTGCAGATGGGCAAGGCAGAATTCCGTGTTCAGGTTACCTTCAACGAAATCATTAGATAGCGCGAACAACGTCATAATGTCATTCCTCTATTCCTACATACGTAAACCACCTTAGAACAGGTGCGACTGTATGTCTGAGAAACTGTTGCCATTGTACGGCGACAGCTGCGAGATGACGATGGATCTCACATCTCAGGGCCAAGGCTTCATCCTAACCATATGAGCCGTATTTACGCATGACAATGCAAAACAGGTTGTGTCGGCGAAATATTGCATACTGACCCTGACCCTCGCGGCAAGTTCTCGCGGTCCGGGGAAAAAGCGTCTCACAGCGGCTTTGGAACTTACTTCTTCACGTATGCCATAGTTACTTCACGCCTGGCAGCGCTTGGCGCGCTGGAAGCAAGGTGTAACTCAGGTGACCGCCACTGCCGTAAGACCAGATGCAGATGTATGTTCGATTGTGTAGGTTCGTCAAGGCCCTTAAGGAAAGCGCAGATCCCAATTGCGACAACAATTTCACAACGTGTAACACGCTACAAGCCTGCAACACAGAACACCGACCCTCCGCAAACCTAACCGAAGAAAGGCAGGGAGCGAACGAGAGCGACGTAGACCAACCAATACCTACCAGCCCAGAGCTGCCATAATGCCACTGAAAAATAGCGTGACGGTTTCATTACAAGATGTATACAGAATTTGACCCTATCAACTGGAAAGCTTCGATCTTCCACCACCACGCCAAGTGCCGGCAGCGAGCCTTGGAGGCAATCCAAGCGTACACATCCCGCATCAACGGCGGGGTGAGGACCTATTGTAACAATTCAGGCCGACGGGGGCGTCTGCGACCCCAACTAGCCCTTGGCAGCTATGCATGCCTATGTGCCATGCCGAACCTCGAAGGTCGTCATGCTGCCGACAACGAATCCATGCATCTAATTGCAATAAATGCCAACTAGAGGGCCATGCTTGGCCGGGGCCGCACCGCCGTGCACCGCCATCACCCTGCTTACCCTAAAACGCCTTGCAAAGCGTGCCACTAGGACAGTTGCAACGGCAGCCTTAATCCCTGAACAATCATGCGGATCGAAGGGCGTCCGTTTAAGCTCGCGTCATGACCCGGCCCCCCCGAAATCCGTTTAGGTATCGCGGCTTAGCCGTCAGTTCCACACCACTTTCCCCGCCGTTCCCTGAGTCAGCCGTAACCTCTTTCCGGAGCGCATGAGCGGCGAGAGCACCACCGCTGCTGGGGTCTGACGCATGTCCCCATTAGTTCCGACAATCACTAGTTCAGCAGCCTCTTGATTGGCCCGCCTGTCGACGATCCCGCACGTGGCCGCGACCCGTGGGTCGTCGTAGTCACCCTGTGGTGCGGGGGTTCGGGTCGGCGGTGTTTGCCGCGCCGCTTGCAGAAGTTCACATAGCGGCGTATAATAATATTGATTGGTGATGAAATGAAGGAGAGTATCACAATCCAAGGGCCGGACAAAGAAAAAGGAGCCCAGGTGCCAATTTTGCTGGCAACGCGAGTCGCGTTTAACGCAACGCATGACCTGTTGATATCGATAGGCAGCACTATATTTATTTCGTATAATGCCACTACTGCTAACGTTGTAGGCCGTGAAAGATTTGCAATAATGTTCCGGCACAGTTTCAGCACAGCCCGTACGCAAGGAAAGCCACACGCCCGTGGGTACACATACCGGGTACTTATCGCGGACATTACATTCGCAACTTAGATCAGATATACAAAGCAGTTGCTAGGCAAACAATGCCAATTCAGCACGTGTAGCGTTGCATCGAACGCTCTGTGCTACCGGAGGTAATGTGGTACCTCCCGACCTCCAAAGCGCGCCGCAAGAGTCGATACGCTGTCAAGTCCGCACGTCCCTCCGCCATTGCCTGGCCATTGCCTGGCCTGCAGGCGGGGCGCAGGCCAGGCCCTGAAGGGCGCCGCAGCCCCAACCTGCCAACCATGGAAGGCAACGGCGGCCGTTCGACATGCAACTTGGTACAGGGCGCGTACATGCAGTGGTAAACTAAAAACCCCAAAGCCTGCCCCGAGGATCGATACGCTATTAAGTCCGCGCCCCCAACACACAGCACCAAAAAATGCCGTGCAATGCGTACGTCCATTTACGGGTTTTAGCAGGTGATGCCCGCCCGCGGCAGCAAAAATTATTGCTGCGCGCGCTGTTTGCGCCGCCGCCTTACTTCTGCCCACGTACACGGCCTGTATCCGTCTGCGTGCGCTGCCGCCGCCTGAACGATTACAGGTGCCTGCTGAGCTTCCTGTGCGTGTTACCTGAGCCCCCTGCGTGCGCCGCCTACCTCAAACGCCGGGGCTGCCTGAGCTATCTACCAGCTGTGCCTGTGCCGGCCACACTGCATGCATACACCGCTGCCGGCGGGGCCAAGTTACCGGTTCCCGGCAACAGCGGTAACATCAACAGCGCCGCGCATGGCCGTCTGCATCGACCTGCTGGTTTGCCCAACCAGTTTGCCACCGCGCAAAGCAGCCAGGACGATAGCGCCCAAGACGCCGCCACGGCATCGCGGGCATCGTTCCTGACACCCAGCGTCGGCCCAGCTCGGCCCGCCACCGACGCCGCTGACACCACACGGTGAGGGCAGCCCCGACGTCAGCCACACGTCCACCGCCTCCACCAGGCCCAGCAGCGCCAGCAGCTAGCAGCGGTGCGAAGTGGACCCACGGGTCCTCGTTCGCCACCCGGTTGGCCGTCAGCACCGCCAACATGCGCACCAGCAGCACCCGCCTGTGCGGCTGCCCGGCTGTCACGTTACGAAGTAATATTGATCCGTCATGGGAATCTATGCCTTGAATAGTTTGCGATTTGACGTCTTGAATAGTCTGCGAGGAGGAACTTCATGACTGTGTCGTTCACCGGGTAATGACCGGATCACCGGAAGTCTAACCGTCCAGTGCGCATGCGGCACGCCAGTAAAATAATTAAGTGCGATATGTTAGTCTGAGTATATGCTAAATACCTAAACAATATAGTCTTCTGTCGCCGTGCCGTGAGCTTCCACAGGCCTTGTAGTTGGCGCATCTTGGATTGCTTATAAACCAGGCAACCTTGGTTGAAACCAAAACTTGAATACCACAACCAAACGAGAATACGATGCCCGCCTGCCTTCTCTTGGCTGGTGGAAGAAGTAGAAAGGTAGCGTAGGAATACTTTTGCATACCTTTCTGCGCTGCGTGCATCTTGCAGCAAGATTGGGAAGGACACGACCACTAGGTTCTCTCGTGGAGGCGACAGCAGCAGGCTGCTGTGCTGCGGTCGGCGGACGGTCGGATGGCGCGAAAGGCATTCGAATACCAGCAAGTGGACCTGCTGCGCGAGGACCTGGCTCTCGTCACAACAATGGTGCCAACCAACGGCAGCTTCGAATTTGTGCTGGTTCCAAGGGTTATCAGGGCCACGCTGGTGGCTGCGGACGTCTGCGTTCGGACAAACCGTGCTCCCACAATCCCCAGCCCAGCGCGCTTCATGGCGGCACGTCGCGAGCCTGCTGCGAGTCGCCGTGCCCTGCCACCCTTGTAGCCTGTATCCCACTATTACCCCACCCTTACATTTCGAAGCTGCCTGAATTGCCGAACTTGCTGCCAGGTATGCGTCATCTCCATCCCCTTCTGAGCCCGGCCGTGGACAGCACCTTCGGGCCCATGGTTGGGCCGCTCGACGCCTCAGCCTTGCCAAAAGCCCTCTCCTGAGCTGACGAGGACGGGATTTGAATCCGCGCCCTTACGGACTAGTAGGTTTCCTTCCTAATACTGTACCAGGTAGTCCTGAAACTAGCGCCTTAGACCGCTCGGCCACCTCGTCATACTACACTTCGATGGCCTCATAGCAATCGCTTCAGTCCAGACCGCACATTGTGTGCACACACGACTGGGGGGGCCGCCGGGTGCGGAAAGGTGAGGGGGCTGCGGGGGGGGGCCGTCGGGGTTGACATGCTGGAGGAGCCGCGTATCGCCAGATGTGACGCCGGTGTGGGGCTGCCATGCAGAGGCTTTCGCGGCCAGGGTACTCGGGTGCGACATGTGTCGTAGAACACCCCTGGAGTGGGAACCCTTACCCTTGCGCTGAACGTGCCTGCTTGCCCTGCGAAGGATCACAGTTGTTAGTGTGGAGCAGGGCCAGGAGGCGCTGCTTGGGGCGGTGGCGTGCGCTTTCTGCGCGGGCCTCCATTTCGGACGGATCCAAGTGCGATATCGCGCGGATCCAGAGCATGTTCGGATTCAAGCTCAGAGTTGCGGCGCAGGTACGGCCGGGCAGTGCTGCGCCGGAGTTGGAGTCCCGGTGAGGCGGTGGCCACCGGGGCCCTAGGCGAGGTTGTGGGTGCCGGTAGTGCCGTAGGTGGTGGTGTCGGAGAACAGGTCCAGGAAGGTGGTCATGGTGCGGATGGAGGAATAGTTGGTGCTGAGGAACCCCGGGTGGTCTTGTGTCCACACCCTGTCTATGTCCTCCGCCTCGTCGCCATTTCGCCCACCCTCTCCAAATCCATATCACCACAAAATAACAACCGCCGCAACCTCCTCACAGGTCCATCTCTTGGCGGATGTGTACGCCATCCATGGTGCGATCCGCAAGGTCACTCGCTTTGAGTAGCTGCGCTATGCTGTAGTCCTGGTGGGAAGAACCAGGGGGCCGCGGCGCGTTGGGAGGCAGTGTGTGCGAGCCGGTCGCTGTAAAGTGCTGCCATGGGGCTTGCACATCCCACAGGTTGCAGGGACGCTGGGGACGGCGAGCAGCGACTGAGTCGCGGAGTCACAGCTACTGGAGCTATGAGGTGAGGCGGAGGTTAGGCATGGCACGCTAGTGCGTGGCGTATCTCATCAAACGGTTTTGTCAACTTTGCAAGGCGCCTTCGAATACAGGCTATGCCGTCTGAAACAGCACGTGGGACACACTGCAGCTGTCGCGTGAGTCGGTCCTTACGTAGAGCCACCGTGCAGCTGGCAGGTCCACGGGCAGCATCGTTGTCGATACACTGTGCGTTATGACAATGACCGTGAGTTGCAAGGATTCGACTGGGCAAACGCCAGATGGAAATAAGGTAGTATAGGGGATTCAGATTCCACAACAGGATGACGGCGTTTTTCAACGCCATTTCCTCTTGAACATTCGTCGGTACCTAAGATTTGTGAGGACACTGAGCAGCCCAGGGACGAACGGGCAGTCCCATTCCAACTGGTCGAGAATGGTTTGGTGCAGAGCGCACGGCGGGGCTTTGCCACTGCGTGAACATGTGCAAGCGTGATGGGCATGTTGGCCCTAGGTGACCAGGACGGATACAGAGAAGGTAGTCCGCGTTGCTGCTGGTTACCTTCGGACTGAGTAATGAGCAGTCCGGCCGATGGCAGGATGCACGCTAGGAGTGTCCATCATCCAGGTCTGTCCCGTGGTGCCACGCCCCACGGTCCAGTGCCATCGTCCTACCGCCACCACCGCCACGACCGCCGGCGAGGCTCTTGCGCCGGCCTGCTGATACCTTGGCTGTCGTACCTGCTGTGAGAGTCGGTCACCGCTGGCGCCGACATGTCTGCGGCGAAAGGTGTCCTTGTTTGGCGGTGTCCACGCCGACGACATAGTCCGGCCCGCGGAGGTCATGCCAACGATGCGTGACGTGTGTGTGTAAACGTTGAGCCCGACAGGGTGATCTAGGCTGCACGTATGGGTATGTATTATGTGCCGTACGCTTCGCACCAAGCCGTTCCAGGCATTGCAGAAGCGGGATGCACCTTCGTCCCCGGACCGCCCGTTTGTCCCGGGACTGCCCGGCGTCCTCACGAATCTCCATCCCCACCGATCAATGTTCCAGAGTAAATGGCGTTGATAAACACCGTCATCCCGTTGTGTAGTCTGGGTCCCTCCCACCTGATTTCCACCTGGCGCTTGCCCAGTCGAACCTTGCAACTCACGACGATCCTGGTCCCAACCCATTTGTATCGAAGACGATGCTGCCCTTAGGTCTGCCAGCTGCACGGTGGCACCACGTAAGGACCGACTCGCACGACAGCTGAAGGGTGCCCCACGTGCTGGCTTCATTCGGACCACATAGCCCACACTCAACTGCGCCTCAAAGCTGGCGAAAGCGTTTGATAGGGTACGCCACGCGTTAGCATACCATGCCCATCCTCCGCCTCACCTCATAGCTCCAGTAGCTGTGAGTCCACAATCCAGTCGCTGCTCTCACCGACCCCAGCGTCCCTGCAACCTGCTTGCACAGGGAATGTGCAAGGCCCATGCATGGCAGCAGTTTGGAGGGACTGGTTCGCACACACTTCCTAACGTTCGGTGGCCCCCGATTTCTTCCGACCAGGACCACAGCTCAGCGCAGCTACCCAAAGCGAGCAACTGCCCCCTGGTGCACCGTTGCTGCATGATATCCCGTCACGGCTGCTACGTGCCACGCTCCGTCGCATCGCTACTCATCTGCTTGCTTCGCTTCCCCAAGCTCCCTGTGGGGCATGTGATCAGTGTACACACAGGTTCGACCCACCTCCAACCCAGCGTGACGGCCTGGCGAAGCAAGGCATGTCGGCACCATTGTGTGCAAGCTTTTAATCCATTGACAGAACATAGTTTATTCGTTAGGAGCACATGGCTGGACGCTGCCTGTGCCTGGGGAGCTCGGCGATGTAGACTTGATCCTGTCCAATCGCTTGTTGTGAAGAGCACTGAAAACGCCTGCTGAAGAAAACGAATGCGACAAACGATATAATATATCAGCGGTACTAGGTGATGCGTCCACAGCACCTTCAAGCTCGCAAGCTTGACGTTGACTGCGCCTAGTATGCGCTTAGTGTCCAGATGGAAGATAAAAATAAATGGATGACAATTCCGTTCACATGCACATCATATGCCGTCATAGAGCTCAACGTCCGGGATAAGCCTAGCTGGCGTACCCAATGCCGTACCACGAACTCGTGCCGTTGTGAATCCGGATGAGCACCGACAGCAGGTTTAGGGTCTGAGAGACCAGAGCCGCCCTGCACCCAACACCGACGTATGATTCCCTCTATGCGAGGCGTGCAGCCCGTGCTCATACGTTTCACCCAGGGTGCTCCCCTGATGTCACCGTCACTGTCACTATATGGTGCAGAACCCGCCAGCCTGCGCTCGGGCGGGCTGGGTGGCAGCACTTGACGGGGCTCGCAGCCGGTGACAGGCGATCAAAAGCATCAGATACTGAAATGCTTGGCAACAAGCACACACACGTGCGTGCGCAACACCAGTGACAGCACACGTATGAAATCTCGTCGCGCCGACCCGAGCTCGTCTTTCACTACTTATCTGGGTAGAGTTTACGGCAAGCAAGCTGCGACCTACCCCAAACCAATACCCAGCAGCAAACCGCGCCCCGCAACCAAAAACACAACTACTTGCGACCGATGCCGTACGCTCGGGAATCCGCAGGTTGCGTGCTGGCGCAAACCCGTCCTTTCTCGACCATCGCCCTGTCTCGCTCCGGTCCGCTTTCGGCCCTCGCGGCTGCCCACTCCCAAATCCTTATTACTTGTCTTCCCAGTGCCGACCCACGGGTTGGCCCTCACTCCCCCACGCGTCGCGGCAGCTGCACCAGGCTGTTGTACTGGGGCCGGAACATGCTGCGGACGATGAGGCCCAACAGGACCCGCTCACCGCACGATGACGTCAGCCTGTCGGTGTGTGGGTTTCCTCGCTGCCACCCTGGCCCTCCTCTGCCTCTCACCCTGCCCAGCCACCCGCTCCTTCCCTGGCTCACCCACCCCTCCGTGGCTCTCTCTCTACCCTGCCATGCCCCAGCGCCGGCACGTACGTTTCACCGGCACTGGTTCCGAAGCCAGGGCATTTGCGTTTCCGCGTGTATGCTTGTTGAAACGGTATGCTGTTGCCGTAACTACAGCGCCTCTGTTGCTGTTAGGATTGATTGCGTCATGGACTCGATTTCTCCCTCCCTCCTCTGCCCCTCCTGCCCCACGTTCTCCAGCCCATTATCCCAGCCACACGGCAGTACGCCTTGTCGTACCACGCGCCGCCCCCTACACCCTCGACCCGAACGATCCAGCGCTGTTCAGCCCCTTTATCGTACGGGGCGGGCTGTGACGGCGTGTTCGCGCTCGATCTGTACAGCGCCACTCACGTCGTACAGGTGGTGGCGTCGGCGCCGCCGGAAACCTTCCGGGCGCTTGCCTGCCCCACCGCCACCGGCTTCCGGGTGGGCTTGAAACGTTGAAAGTATTGGCGTGCAGGGGGTTCAGCAGAAATTCATAAAATAGACAGTCGATACTGTAGTAGTATCCTGTATTCCTATTACACACGTACCATAGGCAAAGCAATACCGTAGTCTTCCCCGGCTCTCCCTCCCGCCGCACACACTCTGATTCGTCTTTGTCAAATACTCCTACCTCCGTCCGCGACAGTTACTCCTACCTCCGTCCCCGGCCCTCCCGCACTCCGCCCCTCCCCGGACAAACTTTCTCGGTCGAGTCCTTCTCCGCCCGGGTGCAGCTGCGGGTGATGCGGCGAGCCTACCCGCGAGGGCCCCCCAACGGCGCCGCACTGCTGTTTGAGGACACATTCGAGGCGGCGGCGATGGAGTTCTGCGGGGCCTATGTCTGCCCCGACAGCATGCCGCAGCTGGCGGCGGTGGTGGGGCAGGAGGGCGGCTGGGACCAGCAGAGGAGGAGCGGGGGCGGCCAGGAGGGCGGAGGGGGGCGCGAGAGGCAGCAGGCGGCCATGCAGTAGTGGTAGGTAAGTGGTACGTTCGCGTCCAAAACAGGTGGTGTCCAAAGACACCGGTTTGCAAGCAAGCCCCAAACATCATCATCATACAAATGACACGACGTCGTAGCGGCCATAAACGTAGCAGGCCGTTGCCCCTCTTCAACCCCGCTCCTCGCTCAGGCCATTACGCCACCACGCTCAGGCACCGCCCCGTCACATGCACCTTCCACCTGCGGAGCGGCGCTCGCCTCGCCGCCCCGCAAATGGCGGGCCGGTGGCCCTGGCACTACTGTATGGACCGCCCCGCAAATGGCGGGCCGGTGGCCCTGGCACTCCTGTATGGAGCCTCAGCGGCATCTAGCAGCCACACTGGCCTTCGCGGAAGCACAAACGCCTACACGCCATGACTGTGCACTCAAACACCAGCACGCAGCTGCGGCGACCACCTACGGCTGCCGCCATGCTGCCGCAGCCCTAGAAGGGACGCTGCGCTGGTCGCCAGGGTCGGTACGGGTGCGGCCATCGCAGCCACCGCCGCCGTCAGCACCAGCCGCACGCCGCCGTGTGACCACACTCGCAGCCTACACGCGTCCCGCTCCAGACACTGCTGCGGCACACAATGGACTGTGCCCATGACCTTGTCACGCCAACATAGGATGTTGGCGTCCGCCGCGGCTGCCCGTAAGCCCGACCATTGCAGCGCCCTGTCCACGGTCTGTCAAGCTTCACGCTGCATTCGCTGCCCTCTGTTGCTGAGGCTGCGGCGCAGCTGCGGCGGTGACGGCGGCAGCGGCGTCGCCCCCCAGCGAGCCGGCGGCTAGAAACCGCCGCAGCGCACACACCCCCGCTGGGCACAGGAATCCCGACGGCATGGTCGCGAAGACAGCGCCTCCGCCGCCAGCTGCTGCAGCGGCGCCAGGGCCGGCCCAGCAGCCAGCCGCATGTCCTGCCACCGAAGGCCGACGGCACGGCCGTCGCAGGGCGCGCACCCGGATCCCAAAAGGAGGCCGGCGGCGGCGGAGAGCGCAGTGCAGCTAGGCTGAGGCTGCTGGCGGTCAGCCAGGCTGAGGCTGCTGGCGGTCAGCCAGGCTGAGGCTGCTGGCGGTCCGCGCGGCGCCCGGGGTGCGGGGCGCAAGCAGGCAAGGAGCCGGTGGCCACTGCCCGCCTGCTTCTGCCGCTGCGGGTGCTGCTGCTGCCGCCGCCGCGGCTGTCGGCCCTGCCGTCGGCATCGTACGCGCTATTGCTGCTGCTGGCCCTGCCGTCACCGCTGTCGGGTTGTGGCTCCACGGACGCCGCTGTGGCGTTGACGACGATGCCGCGTGCCAGATTGCGCAGCCCCTTGGTCGCGATGACCGCAAAGAAGGGCACGTACTGGCTCAGCAAGCACAGCAGCACCATCATTACGTCCTCGTTCACCGCATCCTCCTCCCATGGCTTTTGGTGAGCGATTGCTTTCCGACTCAGCCTGTCGGGGGTAGCCAGGGGGTGCAATTCGACATAGGATAGGGGATACGCAGGTAAAGCGTCTCGGGTATCGCCAAGTGGACATGCTCGTGTCCTTTCTCAGGTCAGCCGGAGCAAATGCAGTCCGGGCTAGTGCATTTGCGCCGGCTGACCTGAGGAACAACACCAGCATGTCCAGGGTGAACCGGCAACTTTTGTCCTTGGCGTGCCAGCCGCGGTCGCCGCTGTTGCAATCTGAGGTGCGGGGAGAGCTTCCTGCAGCCGGCCGTAGGCAATGAGCTGGACGAGCTGGGCGCCGTATACATCAGGGACATACTGCTGAAGCAGCTGGTTAGCAGCAGCTGCTTCAGCAGTATGTCTCGGATGTACACGGCGCCCAGGTCGTCCAGCTCATTGCCTACAGCCGGCTGCAGGAAGCTCTGCAGCTCATCTGGGAACGCAACCAGCAGACGGCAGGCACACAGCACGGTGTAAGATACGTTATTAGCGTTTTAACGGGGTTTGGGCTGCGAGGGCTCTGGGCCTTGCAACCGCTGCGTCTGCCCGGACCATGCCACACCCTGCCTCGCGACGGCGCAACCCCAGCCCTCCAAACAGACGTGCGGGTGCATTTGGATGCGCGCTCAACAACACTTGCGACCACGCGCGGCGGCGCGGGAGCCCACTCGTGACGTGGCAAGACGGCATTACAGGCATGGAGTATGCGGGTGGGCGCGGGTGGTGCGTGGAGGTGCCCCTAGACAAACCATGGGCCATGTGCGAGTGCCACTATGTAAGACGTGGCACATGTTATCGGAACAGCAGGTACTGGGATCCTCGGGTTGGCCCACACCGGTTGCACGGCGCTACCGGTACAATTTCATGTCCCTTGCGCAGGCTCAGCGTACGTCTGGCGCGCGCAGCCAGCCGTGCGTGCCTTAGTTGTACCAATGAATGCGATGTGACTGCGCATGAACCCCTGCCGGCCCTGCAGTGGCCCTGATCTACCGAACAGGACCAGAACAGGCACCTTGACAGCATGAAAATTCGATGACATCGTTGCCAGCCGTGCCGTATCAGACAGCGCCGGCCGGCGCTGCCAGCAAGCCCTGCGCTTTCTGCCATGCCACCTCCGCGACAGGCGCGTGCCCACTGCACGAGCGTCTCCATCGGGCTGCACAGAAGGACGCCGGTACCTGCCTGCGCACACAGGACGATTTAACACATGATCTAGCTACCAAGGGGAACTGAACACTGCACCAATCAGGCATACGGCGGCTGGTTTCCAGGCCGCCCACCGCAATCGAGCCGCTGCCACACCCTCGCTAATCCTGCTTTTGAGGTGATGTCGAGAAGGCACTTGCCTGCCGCACAAGGTTGTCGCCTCGTAGCCGCATGACTGTGGTGCCAGAGAGCGCGCAGCCGGATGGGTGTTGCTCCCGCAGCACCTACCGCAGACGTAAAGCCCCCCGCCCTGCAGCTTTGCTCCGGTCACCTTGATGAGCCCAAAGAGGACGTGGAAGCCCGTGGGGTTCGTCGTGCCTAGGAACAGCAGTTGGCCGCCCAGTTTTTGACAAGCTTCACGGCTCCGGACGGGCTTAGGTACAGCTTGGGATTCCGCCCGTCCTTGTCGGAAGCGGGATTGCCGATGCGGGACTCCTCCTGTTGCGGCTACACAGCAGAGGAAGGAGGCGCAGGATATAGGCTTCCGGTCGGGGTCGCGAGGCCTAGGAAATAGTTCGCCGTTCCAGGCCGTCCCACGCGGTGTGGCAATCCAACCCAACCCAACCCAACCAGCTCAATGCAACATCACCACATTGGAAGGGAACGAAGGGCACTCGTCAGGTTATGGTATGCAGGCGCAGGCTGAGGGCCGAGCGAACTCACCGTTCAGGCGCATCTGCAGCAAAATCTCCTCCTTCTTGCCCATGGAAGCATTCGTGCTATATAGTATCTATTGATTAAACTTTGCTGCAGGCTAAGGTGGCCACATGAGAATGTCCTAGCCGACGCCGTGGCAACAACTAAGAAGGTAGACGGCGATTCTCTGCTGTTGTTGAACACCTCAAAACTGCCACAAGGGATGACTGCTGTGGCTACCATATAGGCACGCCTGATGATGTCCTGGCTGTATAGGCACGCCTGATGATGTCCTGGCTGACGTTGTGGCAGGCAGCCAAAGGCGAACAGCTCAGACTGCCAGCGGCTGACAAGCAGAATCTGCGCGAGGAACTTCTTCTTCTTGCGCATGTACCGCTTGTCATCCCCTGTGGCTGTTCCTCAACGGCAAAGATCTCGACACCTACCTTCTTGATTGCCGCCACCACGTCTGCCAGATATTCGCATGCGTGGCCATGGAGCCGTGTGTGTACATGGAGACGCTGCAGGCGCAGGCGGGCCTTTGAGGTAAGCAAAGCTCTGGGTCCGAAACCCGGGTAGCGAATCATTTTCTTCTCCACTCCTACAAATAGTCAGGCCCAGAGAACGAATGCCATAGGGCTCAAAACAGCGACTATATAAGCACGACAGGCTTCCGAGAGTTCAAGCTGGAGCCTTTAGCAGCTGCAGAAACAAGGTCCAGAACGACTACCGGTACCGTATCCGAATCGTGCAATCTTTCTTTAATAATAAGTTTCAAGAGCCATGTAAATGCTGACCTTCGCCGCCTTACGTTTTAACGTCATCAAATCATCATCATATGTTTGCCGTACGTGAGCTGTTCCATTTCCGGCATTTCGCCTTGGAATGTATAAGGTTACAACCGCCTGCTTCTCGGTCTAAGAGGTAGTGAATTGTCGAATGTGCTTGTCGAATATGGACCACCATCATGATCAGTCCCTGATGCCATCCTGGTGATTGTACCGCCAGTCGTTGACACGCTCTCCTACTTCTATCGCCGTGGATGGCCATGATTAGGTTAGGCTCGTTAGGTTAGGCTCTTATGAGTCAATTTAGTTGTGGGCGAACTCTGAGAATCTCTCTGCTTCAGTCATGATTCGTAAGCTTGCCCCAACGAGCCCGACAGTTGCGCTTGCCCCAAAGAGCCAGGAGACTCACGAACCTGATACAGGGCTGCAAAAATGGGCTATATGGTGCCTTCTAGTGCTGGGCTAAGCAGGGAGCGCCGGGCTAGCCGGCATGTTGCCTCTAAACTCATAGCTCTCCATAGCCCTCCTTGGCCGTGTAAAGGGAGCTTGGGCAGCAGCAGGAGCGACATCAGGCTACGAGTGACGCAGGCAGGCGCAGGCAGTGGAGGCTTCTCGGGACGGTTGGTGATGTACAGTGTGTAAGGGATGTCGTTCCACCGGTGCGCTGCTGCACTCGTGGTGTTGACAACAACTCGGTGTTGCCGATCCAACCCATGGTGGCGCCCTCTAACTCCCCTTGGGCTTTTCGTGGCTTTGAACTCCTTGCCAATAACATCTGTTATGCAGCGGCTTTCATAGCCCTGATAGCACGCGCCAGCTCGCTGCACCCGTGCAATTCTGTTCAGACCTGACGCACGCGCCTCATCCTTACATGGCCGCGACCCTTGCAACCGCCGCACGCACACACCTTGGCCGGACTCTTCACTGAAGCAAGCCGTGTCTGACAGGTAACCGACCGCACAATTACGGCGGCACGCAGGACGCAGCACCACACCGCATTCATGACCGAGCATGTCCTAGCCGCGGTGCCTTGAGGGGCACCTGGCTGCCGAGGTCACAAGCAGGCTGCATGGATGGCCGACAAGAATCACATATTCGATATATCGTTGCAATCACAGCCCTGATGGCACCGTTCTGACAAAAAGCTAGGTATATGAAGCCACGACGGCACAACGGCGAGCGAGGTTAGCAGCCACCAATCCCTATCTTCCCCCGGCGGTGGGTGCTGGACAAGGGACGGCCCAAAATGCACGCTCAAAGTGCACGCTCATGGCTCTATCTGGCGCTTGCGGTCAGCGTGCCTGTCGGCTTGTCGCGCCTCGCGCCGCTGCTTGTTCAGCCGCACCTGCAGCTGCCGGCCCTGCCGCACGCCACCCTCCCCGGCCAGCCACCTGCAAACCAGCTCGCTCGTTGGCCACTCTCACCCAGAACCTCGTCTGTTCGCCCTCTCCACGAGCTGCATCACCGCGTCGCAGTCTACCGGGAAGCCCACCCTCACCAGCCAGCGCAGCACGGCCAAGCTGGCGTGGAGGGACCCATCGAACGTATCTCCAATCCACCGCGTGAATTCCGCCTCGGTGATGCCCCAGGGGCAACCAAGCCGGTGCAGACATCGCAGCATCGCGAGGCCATGATGCCCGGCTGCCACCAAGTAGGGTTTCTCTGCGTCCCACGAGTATCTCCCGAGGATCTCCCGTACACCTGGGGACATGGTTGGGAGGGCCCTATGGTGTCATACCGTGTCTGGAAAACAACTGGCATCATTCGAGGTGTCAAACTGCTGCTGCCCCTCCCCTCTAGAACTCCACCCATCCCCCGAGCCCAGCGTGCCAGCCCACCCCTCACACACATTCCCACTGAAGCCCGCTGCAATAGTTACTAGTGCTGCTCCCAGTCGGCACACAATCAAACCGCGCCAGTGTCGCCAGCTAGCGCCAATAACCCGCGCCCAGCAGAGCAACACCACCTACCGACATGGAGTTGCCGTACTCCAGAAGCCGCTCAAGCCCCGTCGCGCCGTGAACTCCTGCTGGGTCCGTAACCGTGCGCTCGTACCAGAGGCCTCCGTGCTCCACCAGCCACTCCAGCGCCTCCTCGCAGCCACTGCCGGCTGCGGCTGCGACCATGTGTTTGCCCCAGGGGCAGCCGCAGTCCCGCAGCCAAGTCAGCAGCTCCACACTGCCCAACTTGGCCGCGGTGTTGGCCAGCGTGTCGTCCTGGGCCACATCGTAGCCCAGCGTGTCCACTAGATAGCTGATGACCACCACACGCAGCAGATGGTACGCGATGCGTTGTCCATGGGGCAGCCTTCAGCGTGCAGGAGTTCAAGCACCGCCAGGTGGCCCCCGGCAGCTGCCCTGACAGCTGCCTCACTTGTGGGTGTAGCACCCGCCGCCAGGAGGCGCTTCATGGATGCCAAGTCGCCGATGGCAGCTGCGTCATGCACCGAGGCCACGGACCGCATTTCACAGTAATTGACGAGGTAGCCCCTCTGCCGCAGCCACGTCACGCGACTCAGCGCGTCCGAGCAGATGGTAAGCCTGTCGCTGATGATGTCTTGCAGCGGCCGGAGGCCCTCCGCCCACTCCACCTTGGCCTGCCAGTCGGGCGTGGGGCTGTTGGCGGCTGCCACTATCATGGAGTCGATCGCGTAGCCGCCGGCAGACCACGTCAGGTATTGCAGCGCCGGCTGGTGACGGGAACCCCAGCGCTCCGGCCCGTAATCGCAGTGCAGCAGGCACTGCAACGTCGACAGGTCGCACCCCTCGGCGGCCGCTACCAGCAGCCTGGCAACATCCGGCTGGGCGCTCTCGCCCAGGTGTTTCCGAAGGAGCCACTCCACCAAGTCCGGGTGGCCCCGCCGGGCAGCGCTCTCGGCCGCAGTCTCGATCCAGCCGCTTGCATGTGTGGGCGAAGTGTCCGAAGTACGTCATAGTGGTTTTTTGAGGTAGATGTGATGAGGCACTCGCACACCGCCTGGTGCCACGCCTCCGCTGCTAAACGGAGGGATCTCACCCGACTGCTGCAGCCCCATTTTAAGAGCGCATTGCAAGTGGCGAGCTGACCCGCCGCAGCAGCGGCGTCAAGCACCTCCGCCCTTAGGCCGCAGCCAGCCCGCTGCAGCGCCACCTCCAGGTTCTCCAGGCTGCCGCTGGCCGCTATCAGGCAAAGGAGCTGCCGACGCCGCCGGATTGTCAGGGACCGCATGCCGCTGGCACGCCCCAGCGCATTTGGAAGGCATGCGGGGGCGAGGGGAGCGAAAGCCACACGGTGGTGTCGTCGCAAAGCTGTGCTGCAAATGCCTTGTCCACCAGTCGCAGGGTGCACGGCACCTCGTTCGTCGGGAGGAAGCCGGCGATGCAGTTCGCAAAGCCCGGCAACCCTACTCGCGACGCATCCGCTGCGGCCTCCGCAGCTAACGTGTCGTTAGCCCGCCCCTCTTCCAGCTGCGATGCCGCCATTACCAATAACGTGAGGAGCCCTCCTATATATCCGCATCTTTGGGAACAAATTGTCTAGCGTTTCAGCGCGAGCTAAGCAGGACAAGCGACAGGCAAGATGCTAGGCAATTTGGCATATGGCCGACTAGCATTAATAATATCAAATTGGAAAGCACTCACTTCGTGTTTATTTTGCACACTACAACCTTTTGGAGGCCGACAAGTAGTTAAGGAGGTTCATGAGCCGCGAACCTACGCGCAAGAACATTAACGCAACAATAAATGAGCGAGTTCTTTTCTCTTGGACTTGGACTCTTTAGTGATCGCTAACCGACAGTTCTTGACACTATACGGATCTACGGAGTGCTTGCTGATTGTTGTTGACGCTAGCTATGCTTACGATTTACATCATGGTGGAATTTGACGCAACATCTGATCCTCAGAGCCCCGCCAGATGGTAGATTGTGATAATCAACTGCTGTTAAGTCGAACTTTGTCATAAGAAACGAGCGCTGCTGGAGCGCCAGGAAACTCACGAACAACGATCTGGAACATATATGTTTTTGCAAGCGCAGAAAGCAAAGTTCACAGACCTGGTACCGCTCCATTCCCGTGCGTGGTGAGTGGTTGGTGCGAGGTCCATAGTCGGATATAACAGCTAAGTCTCAACTGGATATAACGTACGAGAGCATACATATATTGCTTTCTAACTATTCTTATCTTTGTGCCGTAATGCAGACCCATACAGGGACGCTCGTGTCGTCGTGTGGTACTTCGGTCGTCGTTGCGGACGCTCTTCCGGTGCCTCCCTTCGGGAACAGCAAAATGGCAGGCAGACTTCAAAATCCCTACAATCACTAAGGCACAGGTTCAAAGTTCGGTAGATTGATTGATTATTGTTACAAGCTGAGGCTTGCACGGTCCAGGCGAGCCAGCAAGCTCATGAACCAGCCATTCCGAGCCAACACCATCGGTAGAAACAATACGGTCGAAAATGCGCATTGCACGGCAGGCTACAAGCTTCTCAGCAGCTTCAGCTAATCTACTTCGTCTTGGTAGCTCCTGTTGCGCTGACGACTGCACCGGGAACCGTGCCAAACAATGTGGGCAGCCCAAACGTGATGCCCTGCTCCACAATAGTGCGGCCTGCACCCGCCCCAACTGAGGCAGCCACGCCTTCCGCCACGGGCCCACCCAGGCCACCAAACGCACCACCAATCGCACCCAGCCCCGCAGCGACGCCATAGGCCGTGCCATTGTTGTTAACCGTTTCGTTGCGCATCTTTTCATCGCTGATCGTGGAGCCGATTGCGTTCGTAATTGCCAGGCCCGCGGCCGCGCCCGCCGAGCCCATAGCGGTGGCACCGGCCACTGCGCCCGCGGGGCCCCCCACCAACAAGCCGGCAGCGCCACCGGCAATGGGCGCCAGTGTTGATACGAGTGCGCCAGTGGACTTGGCGGCCGCGCGGCGCGCGCCGTCAATGTCGCCTGAGATCGCGTAGACCGCCGAGTTCACGTAGCCCAGTACCGGGATGCCCTCAAATACAGTCCACCAGCCCATTGTGCCTGCGATGTGAAGGATTGATGTTGCGAGATTGTGAGATATAATGTTCCATATCAAGCTGCTAAAGACGGCTAGAGTAGCGCAAGGGCGCCTTATTGCGGCTTATTGTCGTTCGTAACGTACACGTCCGGCAGTTGACACCAGGGCAAGCCTCACCTTACTTGTGAGCGTTGGCTTTGACCAAGGCGCTGATGAGCGTGTTATTGACGAAAGGATGTATACGGGCTGCAAGGAGACGCGCTCCGTTCGAATACGATACGGCCGTTCAGGTCACGAAGTGGCGATTTTGGTTTCGTCTTGCGTCCTCTGTTGCCTTTTATGCACTAGTGCAGCTGTGGCACGCTTCCTGGGCACCAGATCCGCCGTACACAAGAATCATACGTGTTTGTTCACACGTGTTGACGTGTACCTAGGCCTGCGCCTTATGCACTCGCATGGTGCCGTACTCTCTCATATTCCGACCGGCGCGCTCAATGTGCAGCTGAAGTGGTACAGTCTACTGCATTGTATCCACAGGAATCGCTTCCAGGCTTAGGCATCTCCACCCTGCCGTATCTTTCCCACTTACGGGTTTTTCATTCCATGCTCCAATGCCACTCAATATCTCAGGCAGGGTACTCAAGCAAAACGGAAGCAAGCCTGCCTGCCATCAATGATGGATTATTGGGTGTCCGCCTCAGGACGACGGATGCTGCAAGGCACTCCCACTAGACCAATGAAAGTCGCTCTATCATCAGCTCATTATAATAGGATTAACATTATATAACATACGGAACCCTACTGTCGGCCTGCGGCAGTCTCGGCCCTCCCATAGGCATCCTCGCATCCACATTGCTGCACACACAGCATTAAGACGTCAAAATATACAAACGCACGGTCCACCGTTCACCATTTCCACGATGTCTCCTTAAGGTGTTGAGGGCGGTGTACCCCATGCAGGGACGGACCAGGGGCGCCTCCCGGGACTGGTCAGGGACTCGGCCAGGGCACATATATAAACAGATGCCCCTGGACCGGCCACTTACACTGTACACTACGGGAACGACTTTGCATATGTAACATGCACCTTATGGAGAGTCCCCAGCTGCATTTGTGTCCCGCTGCTCGCTCTGGTGGTGACATGGACGTTGACAAAGCACGGACTGGCGCTCTGGAGGCTCGGCCGGGGTTGGCTGGGTAGGGCTGAGCAACATGTAAGTGAATCGCGCGTCGCAGAGGCGTTTGGGCCAGGGCGGGCAGGCGGGCAGTTTACGGCGCTTTCATAGGTGTCGTCTTTTGCCATCCATTCACTTTTGGGGCATACTACTTGTGAATCAATAGCGGGCTCGCAAACAAACAAGCACCTCTGACCGACTGCCCTTAGTGCTAGGCATCCGCACCATATATTCGCTGCCACTACTGGGAGTGCATTGCAGCTCTTAGCTCTCTCTTGAAAGCGACAGAAATGGTGGGCTACGGGCGCCTTGTTTTGGGCAGGCATGCCGTAGGCGGCTATGGATGTCTTGAGCGACCGCCGAGCTAGTCGCTAGGCACTTGCATTGCTCATTGCTTCACCTGGCACCCGATGGACAAGTTTGTTGGGGCGCATGCGAACTCTGCGGCCGCGGCTTTGGCAGATTAGGGCGGGGGGGCCCGCCTCCCATATGACCTGAATCCACCCTTTGCCCAACAACTGCGCTCCAGGCCGCTGCCCTGCACCCAGTCCTGGAGCACCTCCTTGCAGAGGAGAAGAAGCGCGCCATGTCAGTGGCCATCGTGGCCACTGACATGCTGGTACGTCTTCAAAGGCGTACCAAGAGGGCAGGCGTGGCACCCCTGACATCAGTAATCTGGAGCGGCACGTCGTGGAAAGGTACCAAGACCAACCGCCGGGCTGTACGCATGCTGCTACGCACACAGCTGGTGCGGCTGGCCCGGCGGCAGCAGCGGGGGCAGCGACAGGGGGATATGTCCGTGGTGGACTACGCCGTGGCCCCCAGTGTGCTGGGGACGCTGGCCCGTGGATGGGAGTGGTGTGATTGGCTTGGACTGCCTATTATAAGCAGGGTGGCGTGGAACAGTTTGAAGCCCCTGGCGGTGGAGCAGCTGATGCCCTAGCTTGGATTACGCCGTGGCCCCCTGTTTGGTGGGGAAGCTGGCCCGTGGATGGGAGTGGTGTGATTGGCTTGGACTGCCTATTATAAGCAGGGTGGCGTGGAACAGTTTGAAGCCCGGTGGAGCAGCTGATGCCCTAAGTGAAGATCGGGCTTTTTTGTTTTTGTGTAGCAGTGATGCCCCTGGAGGGCTCATTGCGAGTAGCTTCAGTCTGATCTCTCTCTCTGAGGCTGTGCCAGGGAGACCTGTAACAGAGGAAATTCACTTGAAGAAAGAGTCTCATTTGCACGGGTCTCAATCATCCAAATTCGCCTGCCTGAGCCCTCAGCCCAAGTCCACCGCACCCGCCAGGCTATGCTGTATTGATGTGACCGCCAAGCCCACCGCAGCCTGGTATGTCTGATCCTTCAGCCCCAATACACCACACTCCCACCCCCCGATACAGCGCTTCCTTGGCCGCAGCGCACTTATGGTTCCACTCATCTTGTTACGGGGGCTGCAAGCTCTTCCACTGCTGCACTGCCTCTAGAAGTTGTATACCCGTTGTACTCATTACCTGACCGATGAACATTTGATGCCCTTAGGGCGGTGACTTTTTCTGCTAGGACACTTGGCAAGGAGTGATCAGAAGGTCCTAATCATACCTGCCCAATCCCACACCCATTATCAAACGTGCTCATTCCCACACCAGCTGCAGTATGATTGATGCTTTAGTGCTGTGCCAGGGAGAGACCTTGAAGTTGTTCCACGTAGACTCGTAACAGAGAGACTGCACTTCAAGCCCATGTCATTAAAGGAAAAGCCTCCAATGCACGGGTTTCATTTGTTCAACTTCGCCTGCCTGAACCCTCAGCCCAAAATCCACCGCACTCGCCGGGGCATAAGTGACCGCCAAGTCCACTGCAGCCTGGCCTGTCTGATCCCTCAGCCCAAATACACCACACGATAGCTAGGTGACTCCGGCTTCGCTTTCCCAATAGGTAAGCGCCAAGCAGTCCCATCTCACCATTTAAGGTCTGTGTCACGGCATGGCAGAGTCTTGCTCCCTATCCATACAAGCCGCTCTACTCCCCCCCCCCGCCCCTTGCCCCCCATCCCCCGCTGCTGCCGCCGCCACGGCCCACTCCGGCCCCACCCCCGTTGAATCCGCCCCCGCCCCCGCCACCCTCACCCCCGCCCCCCGTTTCCCTGCTGGACTCCCCGCCTCCCCGCCCTCCGCTACAGTGCTTTCTTGGCCGCGGCATCCTTGAATGCCTTCTTGGCGGCAGCGCATTTTTGGTTCCACTCCTCTTGTTCCGCGGGCTGCAAGCTCTTCCACTGCTGCACCGCCTCTGAAAGGTTTACGGGTTTGTTACCGGCCGTCTTGAATACGTGGCCGACGAACATTTGATGCCCCGAGTGTGGAGCCTTCTTCTGTTTGGACACACGGCAAGGGGTGATCAGTATGCTTGATTTATATAATCAACAAGTGATCGGAGTGTGACCCCCGTTAAGACCCACCAGGCTCTGAGCCACAGGTGGCCCCTCCACTCCCGGTGCTGCAGGTGGTCCGGTGGCCTGCTCCCCGCTGGTGCTTGCCTGCATAAACCCAGGGACTGGCGGTGAGGGTAGTCGTTATATTTGGAGGGCCAACCCTTGTCTACATACCAGGTCCCTTGCTGCGGATGCCTCCTCCAATGGCAGCTCCGTTGCTGCAGCTAAGCTTCTGCTGCCCTACGTGCAGAGAGGCGAGAGTGTGTAAGAGGACCAGGTTTGGCCGTCTAGAAGATTCTCCACCCTCTAGAAGTCTACTAGGGTGGGCCACAAAGCTTCTATCAGCCTACCTTTTTCCGTTCCAAGACCTCCTTGGTCGGCGAGATGAAGTCTGGTGGCCGTTGCTTTGCTACGTACGCCTCGAACTTGGTACTGTCCTTCCGCAGCGGGTTGACAACGTTCTCCCAGTACACCTTCAAGGCCTGCAGCTTGCCCGAGGCAGTCAGTGCCGCGTGCTCCCTCTGCTTCCCCGTCCAGAAGGCCGCCGCTTCCTTTTGAGTGCACGACCGTAGCTTGGCAGTATCCTGGATGCAGGCGTCGTACAGGTGCTTGAGCTCGCCTATCCGCTTGCGAAGGCTCTTATCGTTGGCCGGGTACCACTTGTCGCCGTGCAAGCTGTACAGGGTCGACCATGCAGGCAAAGATACATAGCTTTTCCATGTACGTCATCTGGGCTCACCAGTCTTTCTCATCGCGGGGGTCGGGGAAGGGCTCTCCAGAAACAACGAAGCGCACGAAGAAGGATTCCGCCAGTGAACGAATGGCACACTGGAAGACATTGTTGTGCCGGATGAGGGCAATATAGTTGGGTCGGTCAGTCTGCAGCAACGAGAGAGATGGTCAGTCGATTCATACACAGTTTGTGTGAGGCCCCAACCACTCGACAGCCCCCTGCTTACGGACTGTGTCTTGGTGCCAAAAAGGACGATCGGCAGCATGAAACACTTCACAGCACCTGACAAGGCGTCCACCAGGCGTGCCTTGCCAATGTCTGCGATGTGCATGACCCGCGTGTCATCGCCGCGCCCCGCCCCAAAGTGCATGAGGTGCACGAACAGCTGCGCCAGCGCCACTTGCAGCACGGTCCAGTTCGGAAGCTCCTTGGCCGCCATGAAGCCACCAACCAGCAGCAGGGCGATCTTCCCGTACTCCTCGCCGGTGTAAGAGTCGTTGACGGTGTTGGCATGGGGATCACCTTGCCGCCTACAACACATGTCAAGACGATTTCAGGCTGTGCGCTGTCGTGGGGCCAGGATGTGCGCTGTCGTGGGGCCAGCACGCACCTTGGCCCGGAACCTTTGACTGCTTTCCTCGCAGCCTGGACCTGCATCCGGAAGAACTCGTGGTCACCAGCGTTCTTGATGTCCTCGGTCTTCCTCAGGCGCAGGCGGTTCTGTGTGCAGAGCCACCGGATCATGCTGCTCGCGTTGCCGATGGTGGTGGATGCTTGCTGCCAGAGGGCAACAGTGGGGGAGAGGACCCATTAAGGGTGCGGTGAGGGGCAACAGCGGGGGAGAGGTCCCAGCGAGGGTGCGGCAGTACAGGTACTGTCGACGCCATAGTCCTCATGGCCAATGACTCGCCCCCCAAAACCGCACCTGCCCCCCCCCAAAGCGCACACCTGCTTGCTTTGCAGATGCTTGACGAGCTCCACGCCCATCTTGGCCAGCTCCTCACCGTAGAGCTCGAATGGGTCCTTCCCGTAAAGCTTGCAGATTTTCTACGCGGGGAGGGGCCATAAGGGGGGAGGAGGAGGGGGAGGGGGGCAGCGGGAGGCATGTGAGGGTTGAGGACATGTGCGCAACCGTGCCATGCCCCGTTCCAAAGCGTGTGCGCACCGTCAGCTTCCGGAGCTGTGTGGAATAGGCTGACGAGGTCGCCTCGCGCTGCGCATCTTTGGCGTTCTGCAAGAGCTCCGCCATCTCTGCATCTCCCCACACTCTGGGGCCAGCCGCCGCGTTGTCGCCGCCCTCGCCATCGGACGCGCTCCCGAGAGGATCTGTCAGCGACTTCTGAGTCCTTCGCCGTTTCGCAACGACTGGCGGTTGTCGCTGCCTTTTGGCCGCTACTTTGGGGGCCATTGTGCGCCGCGCGGTAATCTACCGCGAGCGCATTGGCACGAGCAATTGTGCAATTTGACACGGCTACGTAAAAAGCATTAAGCATCTGAGGGCATGCTATTTGTTAAGCTATTTGTTATGGTAACGATTTGGCGGTTCCTTTTGGTGCAAGCCGTTTGGCGCGCGCGTGCAGTACGTCCGAGCACGTCTGAGCTCCAGCGGGTGTGCGAGCGGCCGCTGACCGCTCAGGAGTCCCCATGTATGTGTGCCCTATGCTTGTGCAGCTGGGTGCTGAGAGAAACGTGCGTTTTTGGCGCTGCGCGGGGCGCTTCATCACGGCCCAGTCGGCCAGGGACTGGGGGCCAGCCCCTGGGTCAGTCCCCCGCGGACTGGCCCCCAGCCCCTGACCGGGGTACATTGTTGCGATGATGGAAGTTGATTAACTTCGAAATCTTTTCGTACTGCCTCTTTAGTCGCTGTGAGTTACGATGTTTCGCCCTGTTAGCGTTATTTATTATGTACCAGTACAGTGATCTCCACGATAGCATACTGGCATGGCAAAACGTAAGGGGTGCCAAATTTCAGTGTTCGAGGCTTAGACAGTCATTTTTCTTGGGCTTTCTAGCAGCGACCTATAGCTAGCCGTATAGCTTTACCTATACCAGTTACTTTAGTCAGCTTCCGGTCGGCTGTGCAGCTCTACTGCCTATAACTTGTAAATTCGAAAGGAGTGCCATAAGCAAAACCTGCACTTGGCACTAGGGCCAAGGATGTTGCTCTGCACTTATTGCTTATAAGTAGACCCGCAAGGCTGTTGGGTGACGTTTTGATGGCAACGCGCCAACGCATAGCCTTGGCTGCAGTTGGCCGCGGTACCTCGGCACCTCCACTAATCCAAACGCGATCATTTGCACCAATTCGTTAACAATGAACAAATATGCGGTAAACAAATATGCTTTGCTTTTGGCGAAGCTGTGTTGGTGATTCGTGCTTTTTGGGATGAGAGGCGGGCGGTTACTCTGCTTGGATCGTGGCGGCGCTCCACTGGTCCGTTGGTTGCTGGTCTGCTAGGTTGGTTGGTGGTCGGTTCCTGATAGGAGAGCCTATAGCGTAAATTCCCCCTGGAGTGCTGGCTGCTGCTATTTTGCCTCGGGGCTGTCGGCTGGTGTTGTTGTGGTTTGCCTTTGAGGGCCTTTGTCCCGGTGCACTTCGGTTTCTGTCTCTTTCGTCTCCTTCAGTGTCAGGCGATGTGCCCGATGGTTCTATCTTCTGATCTGGAACCCACTGTCACAGTTACTGCTATCATCTTCGCTTCGTCAGGCAATCAACGAGGACCAACACATAGTCGTTCCCCCCCTAAGTTTTGGGCAGTGCGACAAAATAGTCCGGCGAGCGAGCCGCTACGCCAGGGAGCATCAGGGACAGGCGGTTGTAAAAGCCCGACAGTTTTAGCACTAGACAACGGCTTATTTCGCTGGCAGGTGTCACACACCAACGTCTTTGTCTCCTCCGTCTTTCTCGGTGTCAGGCGATGTGCCCTATGGTTCTTTCTACCTATTGGTCTGGAACCCACTGTAACCGTTACAACAACAACCAACGTACGTAGTTGACGGCGTCGCAGCCCCAGCCAGGCCACCAGAACGCCCGATAAACTAAGTCCAGCAGGCGTGTACACGTGTACAACCAGGGTGGCCAGCCAAGGATTCGTCATGGTAGCGGGACAAAACGTCACGTTGCACGCAGCAGGTCATCATGAGGAGCAACCACCACCTGTTGTACGGACCTAGCAGTACGCGGCCAGAGGTAGGCCACGCTCACAAACCAGGGCAGCAGTGTTAGCAGGGACTGCGAACCACGGGTCAACGGCAGATGCAAGGCGAATGAATGCGCTCAGCAAGCCCAGCAACCGACGCTGCCTGAACGGCCGACGCGGCGGCGCGTCACAGCTGCGAGCACGGCATGATGCAGGGAGGGATGACGGCTCAGGGCGTCAGCGACATTCATGGCCAGGTCCGCCACGTGTTCCCACGTGCAGTTGAAGGGCGCCATGTACTCCATCCAGAGCGCCTGGCAGCGGCTTAGCGTAGGGACGCCTTGCAGAAAGACGAGGGGCTTATGGTCCGTTTTGACAACGAACGGACGGCCCTCAAGGTAACAACACCATGCAGGGCGTGCAGGACATCTAGCAGTTCTTGCTCGCCAGTAGAGTAGTTGTGCTCTGCGGGGACAAACGTCTTACTGGAAAAGGCGATTGGACGCACTTCCTGTAGAAGGACAGCTCCCGTACCGTACATCGAAGCGTCAGAGATAACTTCGACACGGAAAGGCAAAGAGTAGTCAGGGAAACGCAACACTGTCCTCGGCGACGACACGCCGAATCGAATCGAAAGCAGCCTGGCACTCAGGCGTCCAGGCAGCAGGAGACTTGAATGCATCTTTCCGCGTCATGGAAGTCCGAGGCGCGGCAATGAAAGGGTAGAGCGCAATGATCTTACCGAAATAATCCTAAGCCCCAGAAATTTACGCAGCTCAGACAGGTTTGAGGGCGCAGGCCAATTACGGACAGCGGCGGTTTTGCGCGGATCCTCGAGGATCCCTGCGCACGCCATCAGCAGAAACAACGGGGTCGCCGCCGCTTCCAAGTCGATCACCCCGCTACGCTGCGGGCGGCTTCGGCGCCCTGCCCGTGCGCTGTCACGTGCTGGCCCGCTACGCATGCTGGGCGGCACGCTTTGTGCTCGGGGATGGTGCCATCGTCGAGCAGCGGCTCCTGCACCCATGGCAGCAGGTGCCGCAGGTCTGCCTGGGCCTCCTTCACCCTGCTTCCCGCCCCCTCGCCCTCCTCACGGTGCCCGCTGATGACGATTGGCTGGGCACGGCTGACCTGCCCGCTGACGTGTGGCGTGTGGTCAGCGGCCTTGCCTGTCTCCCGCCTTTGCCCGATGTGGCGGAGGAGCCCCTGCTGCCAGGCGACTAGTGCTGGTCTGCTCCCCTGTGGGGCAACGCCACCCGGCGGGGCTGCACGGCGGCCTGGGCTGGAGCACCATCACCCTCCCAGCTCGCCTGCATGGTTTGCGGACGCTGGGGAACGTATTGGTCGCCGAAGACGCCCTTGCTGCCTATGCTGGGGTTGGGCGCCGGACTCCCCCCTGCGGCCGGCCCCGTCCGAGCCAACCAGCGCTCTCTCTGGTCGCTGTGTCCCTGGCGCCGTCGGCTGCTAACCTGCCGGCTTTCGCGGACTGGGGCCGTCATGGCGCGCTGGTGCAGCGCCTGCAGCGCCTGCTCCTGGATGCGCCTTGCGCCTGGTTGGTGGCCGCCCGCGAGGTGCATCGCCACCCTGCCAGCAGTTGGACGACCCCATCGGTTGATGTTGTCGTCGCCCTCCTGCTCCCTCGGTTGGCTTGGCGAGTCCCGGGCTGGACCAGCCTGTGCTGCTCCGCCGCCTCACTGTTTGGCTGGGTGCCGCCCTGCAGCTTGAGGCGGTGGCGGCTGCCCGGCTCGCCCTGCACGAGGCGTACGTGCGGCAGGCCCTGGGGGCGCCTCTGGGGGCCCCCGGCCTCCTTGCGCGGTGTTCCGCTTGCGGCTCATCTTCCCTCGGCTGTGGAAAGTGCGCTAGGAGAACCGACACAAGGAGGCCTTCTGACGCCTGGCCGTCGACGGGGGTTCCGCTGGCGGGTAACACGTATGTTCACGGCGTTCCCCTAGAGGCCTGTGGGTGCAGGGAGTTTCCTGCTGGAGCCGGCGCCGGGTCGGTGCCCCCTCGCTTGCACCACTTCTGGCATTGCCCTGTGGCTCGTGCGGTGACCTGTGTGCCCCAAGGGCACCTTGCGGTAGTGCCTGCCCCCAGGCTGGGCAATTGTGCGGCTGGGGGCCCGCTGCAGGCGGCCCTGCGTGGTCAGTCGGTAGCTGCCCCCGCTGGGGTCCGGCCACTGGCCCGTGTGGGGCTCTGGCTGTTGCAAGCCCCCCCGGCTGTGAACAGTGTATTTGGGATGTTGTCGCTCTCTGCGCGATTAAGCTCGGCCGCTTCACGCTCCGGGCTGTGTCACGCCGGCCGGCGGTGCCTTGCCCCCCTGGGGGCCCCGCCTGGTGAAGTGTGCTCGTGCGCAGTTGGCGGCAGGTGCTAATTTTTCGGCCCGCCTGCGGGGTTTTGCTCACATCGGTGTGCCGCGGGCCGGGTGGGGTCGTGTCGGGGGCGCCCACCAGTTCCCCCGTGTGGTTGGGGGTCGCTTGCGATGTGCTGGTTGATGCGGGGCCTGAGCGGTGCCTGCCTGGAGCTCTTCGTGGGCCGCTTGTCTGCCGTTCTGGTGCCTTCCGGGCCGGGGGCTGTTGTGTTTCGCTCCCGCGTGCGGGTTGATGCGCCGTTGGTCCAGCGTAGCAGAATACCAACCGACGAACCAGTGGTGCGAGGTCCTTACTTGAACATTTTTTACAAAGGATGCATACTTCGCTATCGATCCATTAATATCCATGTCTGCTGATGCAGCCCCGTATATGGACCTGAGAGCATCGACGCGGACGCTCTTGCGGCAGTGATGCCTCCGTTCAGCAACAGCTAACTTCATCCATGCATCCAGCGGCAGGCAGCATTCACAATCCGTACAACCCTTACGCGCATACAGGGTCAAAGTTAGGTGGAGACAATGCGGTCGAAAAAGCCAAATTGCGAGGCGAGCTGAAAGTTCTCAGCAGCTTACTGCAGCCAATCTACTACGACCTGGTAGCGCCTGTTGCGCTGATGATTACACCAGGAAGCGTGCCAAACAATGTGGGCAGTCCAAACGTGATGCCCTGCTCCGCAATAGTGCGGCCTGCACCCGCTGCAACTGAGGCAGCCACGCCTTCCGCCACGGGCCCACCCAGGCCACCAAACGCACCACCAATCGCACCCAGCCCCGCAGCGACGCCATAGGCCGTGCCATTGCTGTTGATCGTTTCGTCGCGCACCTTTTCATCGCTGATCGTGGAGCCGATTGCGTTCGTGATTGCCAGGCCCGCGGCCGCGCCCGCCGAGCCCGCAGCGGTGGCACCAAGTACTGCGCCCGCGGGGCCCCCCACCAACAAGCCGGCAGCGCCACCGCCAATGGGCGCCAGTGTTGACACGATTGCACCAGTGGACTTGGCGGCCGCGCGCCGCGCGCCGTCAGTGTCACCTTGGATCGCGTAGACCGCCGAGTTCACGTAGCCCACTACCGGGATGCTCTCAAATACATCCCACCAGCCCATTGTGTCTGCGAGGTGAAGGATTGATGTTGTGAGAGATTAAATATGCCATATCAGCTGCAGAAGACGGCTGGAGTAGCGCAAGGGCGGCTTATTGTCGTATAAACCGCATCCCGGCGGTTGACACCAGGGCGAGCCCTCACCTTGCTTGTGAGTGTTGGCCGTGACCAAGGCGCTTATGAGCGGATTATTGCGAAAAGATGTATCCGGGCCACGAGGAGACGAGGTCGTCTGTTCGAGGATGTCAAAACGGTTAAGGCCGCGAGGGGACGATTTAGGTTCGACCTTGCGCCCTTTGTTGCCTTTTATGCAATCGCGCAAGCTTAGCTGTTGCACGCTTCTTGCGCATCGAGTCCCCCGTACAAGGGTAACAGTGATACGTGTTCAATTCTTTCCACGTGTACCTGCCAGGAAGCGCACGGGCTTGCGCCTTATGCGCGGGAGGGTGTCGTACTCGCTCATATTGTGACCAGCGTGCTCTGCGCGCAGCTCAACTGGTACAGTCTACCCCGGTGTATCCTCAGGAGTCGTCTTCAAGCTTAAACATCTCCATCCTGCCATATCTCTCCCGCTTACGGGCTTTCCAAAAATGCGTTCTCCATCCCAGGAACACTTAACGTCTTAGACAGCGGGCTCCTCAAGCAGAAGGGAAGCAAGCCTGCCTGTCATCAAGGACGCATTGGGAATCGCGTCGCGATTCAGTGCCGCCGTATGACGTCCGATGCCGCAAACGAAGCATTCCCACTAGACCAATGAATGTCGCTCTAGCCTGCCTCGGCCCGTAAATACAGGATTGGCATATAAGGTATAGCATGCATAACTTTACTGCTGTCGGCCTGCGGCAGTCTGGGCCTTCCCAGAGGCTTCCACATACTGTAAACACGGCACTAAGGCGTCAGAATAACGAACGCACCGTCCAGCGTGCTCCTTTTTCGTGATGCCTTCTTGAGGCGTAGAGGGTGATGTTGCTAGGGGTGGTAACGGTTCCAAACGCAAGGAGCTAGCTGTGTGAGGTGTTGCAATGACGACCTGACCGGTCTCCTGATGTCTTCGACATTTTCAAAGTGGAGATGATTGAAAATAATCGTGAGCAGGAGTGTGTTCAGAAACGTCCGGTACGGTCGACCGGACCGGCCGTCGCTGGCTGTGAAATACGTGTGTGCGCACATATACGCATACAAATTTCAATCAATAACATTATTCGAACGTTATTATTACCCGGATAGCGCGCTCCTTGAATGATGGAATGCATGCTAGATAATAGCTTGACCGGTTGTCCAGTTCTGTCATGGCCGGGTGACAGGGTTGAACTAATGCTTGGCTGTATTGTAACGTACTCAGACCGAAAACTGGTGAAAATAGTAAATACCGAATGGATAACTGTCAGCGATGTACCGAACCCTCATATGCATGTACTGTTGTTAATTTGAGCAGCCGGTGCATACCTGATTGCGACGGCGCGTAATTGAGTCCGCCGGCTGCGGCCACGTTCGCCGGCTGCGGCCAGGGCTACCGCGGCTGCCTGGGGGCCCCGGCCGCGGGGGTGGCTCCCTGGCCTGCTGGGTGGCCCCGAGGCCGCTTGGAGCTTGGGGTTCAGTTTCCTATTTCGGGTGCAGGCTGGGGCCCCCGGGGTCTCATGCCGCTGGTGCGGGTGTGTGCAGCCGTGACGGCCGACTTCTGGGCCCCACCTCCGTGTTTTGGCCGAGATGGGGTTGGCCCCCTGTGGTTGGCCCACTGTGGGTAGGCGACTGTCCCGGCCGATCCCCCTTCCTCGCCGCCTCCATGGCGCGGGAGGTGGTAATCCCCGGCCGCCCGGGTGCTGAGGGGCTGCCCGACGGTTGATTTGGGTGCGGTTTGGGGTTGGCTTCGGGTTTGGGGGCCAGGGCCCCGTGTCTGTCGGGTCCCGGGCTCTAGCTCACGACTCGCTGTGGGCTTGGTGCAGGTGGCCCCTGTTTCTGGACACGCTTTCGTTCCTTTCCCGTGCCTTGAGTTGTGCGTGCTGCCTTCTCCGTGTGTTGATTTGGCCGTTTTTAGCAATTGCCTTCTCCCGGCTGGCGAGGGTGAGTTCTCTCGCGGATCATGTGTCGTGGTCTGGCCCATCCGGCAGGCCTGGTTGCGCTTCCGCGTTTCCAACTCCCTTGCAAAATTCGCATTCTGAGGGGTGCGAGGTCCTTACTTGAACATTTTTTACAAAGGATGCATACTTCGCTATCGATCCATTAATATCCATGTCTGCTGATGCAGCCCCGTATATGGACCTGAGAGCATCGACGCGGACGCTCTTGCGGCAGTGATGCCTCCGTTCAGCAACAGCTAACTTCATCCATGCATCCAGCGGCAGGCAGCATTCACAATCCGTACAACCCTTACGCGCATACAGGGTCAAAGTTAGGTGGAGACAATGCGGTCGAAAAAGCCAAATTGCGAGGCGAGCTGAAAGTTCTCAGCAGCTTACTGCAGCCAATCTACTACGACCTGGTAGCGCCTGTTGCGCTGATGATTACACCAGGAAGCGTGCCAAACAATGTGGGCAGTCCAAACGTGATGCCCTGCTCCGCAATAGTGCGGCCTGCACCCGCTGCAACTGAGGCAGCCACGCCTTCCGCCACGGGCCCACCCAGGCCACCAAACGCACCACCAATCGCACCCAGCCCCGCAGCGACGCCATAGGCCGTGCCATTGCTGTTGATCGTTTCGTCGCGCACCTTTTCATCGCTGATCGTGGAGCCGATTGCGTTCGTGATTGCCAGGCCCGCGGCCGCGCCCGCCGAGCCCGCAGCGGTGGCACCAAGTACTGCGCCCGCGGGGCCCCCACCAACAAGCCGGCAGCGCCACCGCCAATGGGCGCCAGTGTTGACACGATTGCACCAGTGGACTTGGCGGCCGCGCGCCGCGCGCCGTCAGTGTCACCTTGGATCGCGTAGACCGCCGAGTTCACGTAGCCCACTACCGGGATGCTCTCAAATACATCCCACCAGCCCATTGTGTCTGCGAGGTGAAGGATTGATGTTGTGAGAGATTAAATATGCCATATCAGCTGCAGAAGACGGCTGGAGTAGCGCAAGGGCGGCTTATTGTCGTATAAACCGCATCCCGGCGGTTGACACCAGGGCGAGCCCTCACCTTGCTTGTGAGTGTTGGCCGTGACCAAGGCGCTTATGAGCGGATTATTGCGAAAAGATGTATCCGGGCCACGAGGAGACGAGGTCGTCTGTTCGAGGATGTCAAAACGGTTAAGGCCGCGAGGGGACGATTTAGGTTCGACCTTGCGCCCTTTGTTGCCTTTTATGCAATCGCGCAAGCTTAGCTGTTGCACGCTTCTTGCGCATCGAGTCCCCCGTACAAGGGTAACAGTGATACGTGTTCAATTCTTTCCACGTGTACCTGCCAGGAAGCGCACGGGCTTGCGCCTTATGCGCGGGAGGGTGTCGTACTCGCTCATATTGTGACCAGCGTGCTCTGCGCGCAGCTCAACTGGTACAGTCTACCCCGGTGTATCCTCAGGAGTCGTCTTCAAGCTTAAACATCTCCATCCTGCCATATCTCTCCCGCTTACGGGCTTTCCAAAAATGCGTTCTCCATCCCAGGAACACTTAACGTCTTAGACAGCGGGCTCCTCAAGCAGAAGGGAAGCAAGCCTGCCTGTCATCAAGGACGCATTGGGAATCGCGTCGCGATTCAGTGCCGCCGTATGACGTCCGATGCCGCAAACGAAGCATTCCCACTAGACCAATGAATGTCGCTCTAGCCTGCCTCGGCCCGTAAATACAGGATTGGCATATAAGGTATAGCATGCATAACTTTACTGCTGTCGGCCTGCGGCAGTCTGGGCCTTCCCAGAGGCTTCCACATACTGTAAACACGGCACTAAGGCGTCAGAATAACGAACGCACCGTCCAGCGTGCTCCTTTTTCGTGATGCCTTCTTGAGGCGTAGAGGGTGATGTTGCTAGGGGTGGTAACGGTTCCAAACGCAAGGAGCTAGCTGTGTGAGGTGTTGCAATGACGACCTGACCGGTCTCCTGATGTCTTCGACATTTTCAAAGTGGAGATGATTGAAAATAATCGTGAGCAGGAGTGTGTTCAGAAACGTCCGGTACGGTCGACCGGACCGGCCGTCGCTGGCTGTGAAATACGTGTGTGCGCACATATACGCATACAAATTTCAATCAATAACATTATTCGAACGTTATTATTACCCGGATAGCGCGCTCCTTGAATGATGGAATGCATGCTAGATAATAGCTTGACCGGTTGTCCAGTTCTGTCATGGCCGGGTGACAGGGTTGAACTAATGCTTGGCTGTATTGTAACGTACTCAGACCGAAAACTGGTGAAAATAGTAAATACCGAATGGATAACTGTCAGCGATGTACCGAACCCTCATATGCATGTACTGTTGTTAATTTGAGCAGCCGGTGCATACCTGATTGCGACGGCGCGTAATTGAGTCCGCCGGCTGCGGCCACGTTCGCCGGCTGCGGCCAGGGCTACCGCGGCTGCCTGGGGGCCCCGGCCGCGGGGGTGGCTCCCTGGCCTGCTGGGTGGCCCCGAGGCCGCTTGGAGCTTGGGGTTCAGTTTCCTATTTCGGGTGCAGGCTGGGGCCCCCGGGGTCTCATGCCGCTGGTGCGGGTGTGTGCAGCCGTGACGGCCGACTTCTGGGCCCCACCTCCGTGTTTTGGCCGAGATGGGGTTGGCCCCCTGTGGTTGGCCCACTGTGGGTAGGCGACTGTCCCGGCCGATCCCCCTTCCTCGCCGCCTCCATGGCGCGGGAGGTGGTAATCCCCGGCCGCCCGGGTGCTGAGGGGCTGCCCGACGGTTGATTTGGGTGCGGTTTGGGGTTGGCTTCGGGTTTGGGGGCCAGGGCCCCGTGTCTGTCGGGTCCCGGGCTCTAGCTCACGACTCGCTGTGGGCTTGGTGCAGGTGGCCCCTGTTTCTGGACACGCTTTCGTTCCTTTCCCGTGCCTTGAGTTGTGCGTGCTGCCTTCTCCGTGTGTTGATTTGGCCGTTTTTAGCAATTGCCTTCTCCCGGCTGGCGAGGGTGAGTTCTCTCGCGGATCATGTGTCGTGGTCTGGCCCATCCGGCAGGCCTGGTTGCGCTTCCGCGTTTCCAACTCCCTTGCAAAATTCGCATTCTGAGGGGTGCGAGGTCCTTACTTGAACATTTTTTACAAAGGATGCATACTTCGCTATCGATCCATTAATATCCATGTCTGCTGATGCAGCCCCGTATATGGACCTGAGAGCATCGACGCGGACGCTCTTGCGGCAGTGATGCCTCCGTTCAGCAACAGCTAACTTCATCCATGCATCCAGCGGCAGGCAGCATTCACAATCCGTACAACCCTTACGCGCATACAGGGTCAAAGTTAGGTGGAGACAATGCGGTCGAAAAAGCCAAATTGCGAGGCGAGCTGAAAGTTCTCAGCAGCTTACTGCAGCCAATCTACTACGACCTGGTAGCGCCTGTTGCGCTGATGATTACACCAGGAAGCGTGCCAAACAATGTGGGCAGTCCAAACGTGATGCCCTGCTCCGCAATAGTGCGGCCTGCACCCGCTGCAACTGAGGCAGCCACGCCTTCCGCCACGGGCCCACCCAGGCCACCAAACGCACCACCAATCGCACCCAGCCCCGCAGCGACGCCATAGGCCGTGCCATTGCTGTTGATCGTTTCGTCGCGCACCTTTTCATCGCTGATCGTGGAGCCGATTGCGTTCGTGATTGCCAGGCCCGCGGCCGCGCCCGCCGAGCCCGCAGCGGTGGCACCAAGTACTGCGCCCGCGGGGCCCCCCACCAACAAGCCGGCAGCGCCACCGCCAATGGGCGCCAGTGTTGACACGATTGCACCAGTGGACTTGGCGGCCGCGCGCCGCGCGCCGTCAGTGTCACCTTGGATCGCGTAGACCGCCGAGTTCACGTAGCCCACTACCGGGATGCTCTCAAATACATCCCACCAGCCCATTGTGTCTGCGAGGTGAAGGATTGATGTTGTGAGAGATTAAATATGCCATATCAGCTGCAGAAGACGGCTGGAGTAGCGCAAGGGCGGCTTATTGTCGTATAAACCGCATCCCGGCGGTTGACACCAGGGCGAGCCCTCACCTTGCTTGTGAGTGTTGGCCGTGACCAAGGCGCTTATGAGCGGATTATTGCGAAAAGATGTATCCGGGCCACGAGGAGACGAGGTCGTCTGTTCGAGGATGTCAAAACGGTTAAGGCCGCGAGGGGACGATTTAGGTTCGACCTTGCGCCCTTTGTTGCCTTTTATGCAATCGCGCAAGCTTAGCTGTTGCACGCTTCTTGCGCATCGAGTCCCCCGTACAAGGGTAACAGTGATACGTGTTCAATTCTTTCCACGTGTACCTGCCAGGAAGCGCACGGGCTTGCGCCTTATGCGCGGGAGGGTGTCGTACTCGCTCATATTGTGACCAGCGTGCTCTGCGCGCAGCTCAACTGGTACAGTCTACCCCGGTGTATCCTCAGGAGTCGTCTTCAAGCTTAAACATCTCCATCCTGCCATATCTCTCCCGCTTACGGGCTTTCCAAAAATGCGTTCTCCATCCCAGGAACACTTAACGTCTTAGACAGCGGGCTCCTCAAGCAGAAGGGAAGCAAGCCTGCCTGTCATCAAGGACGCATTGGGAATCGCGTCGCGATTCAGTGCCGCCGTATGACGTCCGATGCCGCAAACGAAGCATTCCCACTAGACCAATGAATGTCGCTCTAGCCTGCCTCGGCCCGTAAATACAGGATTGGCATATAAGGTATAGCATGCATAACTTTACTGCTGTCGGCCTGCGGCAGTCTGGGCCTTCCCAGAGGCTTCCACATACTGTAAACACGGCACTAAGGCGTCAGAATAACGAACGCACCGTCCAGCGTGCTCCTTTTTCGTGATGCCTTCTTGAGGCGTAGAGGGTGATGTTGCTAGGGGTGGTAACGGTTCCAAACGCAAGGAGCTAGCTGTGTGAGGTGTTGCAATGACGACCTGACCGGTCTCCTGATGTCTTCGACATTTTCAAAGTGGAGATGATTGAAAATAATCGTGAGCAGGAGTGTGTTCAGAAACGTCCGGTACGGTCGACCGGACCGGCCGTCGCTGGCTGTGAAATACGTGTGTGCGCACATATACGCATACAAATTTCAATCAATAACATTATTCGAACGTTATTATTACCCGGATAGCGCGCTCCTTGAATGATGGAATGCATGCTAGATAATAGCTTGACCGGTTGTCCAGTTCTGTCATGGCCGGGTGACAGGGTTGAACTAATGCTTGGCTGTATTGTAACGTACTCAGACCGAAAACTGGTGAAAATAGTAAATACCGAATGGATAACTGTCAGCGATGTACCGAACCCTCATATGCATGTACTGTTGTTAATTTGAGCAGCCGGTGCATACCTGATTGCGACGGCGCGTAATTGAGTCCGCCGGCTGCGGCCACGTTCGCCGGCTGCGGCCAGGGCTACCGCGGCTGCCTGGGGGCCCCGGCCGCGGGGGTGGCTCCCTGGCCTGCTGGGTGGCCCCGAGGCCGCTTGGAGCTTGGGGTTCAGTTTCCTATTTCGGGTGCAGGCTGGGGCCCCCGGGGTCTCATGCCGCTGGTGCGGGTGTGTGCAGCCGTGACGGCCGACTTCTGGGCCCCACCTCCGTGTTTTGGCCGAGATGGGGTTGGCCCCCTGTGGTTGGCCCACTGTGGGTAGGCGACTGTCCCGGCCGATCCCCCTTCCTCGCCGCCTCCATGGCGCGGGAGGTGGTAATCCCCGGCCGCCCGGGTGCTGAGGGGCTGCCCGACGGTTGATTTGGGTGCGGTTTGGGGTTGGCTTCGGGTTTGGGGGCCAGGGCCCCGTGTCTGTCGGGTCCCGGGCTCTAGCTCACGACTCGCTGTGGGCTTGGTGCAGGTGGCCCCTGTTTCTGGACACGCTTTCGTTCCTTTCCCGTGCCTTGAGTTGTGCGTGCTGCCTTCTCCGTGTGTTGATTTGGCCGTTTTTAGCAATTGCCTTCTCCCGGCTGGCGAGGGTGAGTTCTCTCGCGGATCATGTGTCGTGGTCTGGCCCATCCGGCAGGCCTGGTTGCGCTTCCGCGTTTCCAACTCCCTTGCAAAATTCGCATTCTGAGGGGTGCGAGGTCCTTACTTGAACATTTTTTACAAAGGATGCATACTTCGCTATCGATCCATTAATATCCATGTCTGCTGATGCAGCCCCGTATATGGACCTGAGAGCATCGACGCGGACGCTCTTGCGGCAGTGATGCCTCCGTTCAGCAACAGCTAACTTCATCCATGCATCCAGCGGCAGGCAGCATTCACAATCCGTACAACCCTTACGCGCATACAGGGTCAAAGTTAGGTGGAGACAATGCGGTCGAAAAAGCCAAATTGCGAGGCGAGCTGAAAGTTCTCAGCAGCTTACTGCAGCCAATCTACTACGACCTGGTAGCGCCTGTTGCGCTGATGATTACACCAGGAAGCGTGCCAAACAATGTGGGCAGTCCAAACGTGATGCCCTGCTCCGCAATAGTGCGGCCTGCACCCGCTGCAACTGAGGCAGCCACGCCTTCCGCCACGGGCCCACCCAGGCCACCAAACGCACCACCAATCGCACCCAGCCCCGCAGCGACGCCATAGGCCGTGCCATTGCTGTTGATCGTTTCGTCGCGCACCTTTTCATCGCTGATCGTGGAGCCGATTGCGTTCGTGATTGCCAGGCCCGCGGCCGCGCCCGCCGAGCCCGCAGCGGTGGCACCAAGTACTGCGCCCGCGGGGCCCCCCACCAACAAGCCGGCAGCGCCACCGCCAATGGGCGCCAGTGTTGACACGATTGCACCAGTGGACTTGGCGGCCGCGCGCCGCGCGCCGTCAGTGTCACCTTGGATCGCGTAGACCGCCGAGTTCACGTAGCCCACTACCGGGATGCTCTCAAATACATCCCACCAGCCCATTGTGTCTGCGAGGTGAAGGATTGATGTTGTGAGAGATTAAATATGCCATATCAGCTGCAGAAGACGGCTGGAGTAGCGCAAGGGCGGCTTATTGTCGTATAAACCGCATCCCGGCGGTTGACACCAGGGCGAGCCCTCACCTTGCTTGTGAGTGTTGGCCGTGACCAAGGCGCTTATGAGCGGATTATTGCGAAAAGATGTATCCGGGCCACGAGGAGACGAGGTCGTCTGTTCGAGGATGTCAAAACGGTTAAGGCCGCGAGGGGACGATTTAGGTTCGACCTTGCGCCCTTTGTTGCCTTTTATGCAATCGCGCAAGCTTAGCTGTTGCACGCTTCTTGCGCATCGAGTCCCCCGTACAAGGGTAACAGTGATACGTGTTCAATTCTTTCCACGTGTACCTGCCAGGAAGCGCACGGGCTTGCGCCTTATGCGCGGGAGGGTGTCGTACTCGCTCATATTGTGACCAGCGTGCTCTGCGCGCAGCTCAACTGGTACAGTCTACCCCGGTGTATCCTCAGGAGTCGTCTTCAAGCTTAAACATCTCCATCCTGCCATATCTCTCCCGCTTACGGGCTTTCCAAAAATGCGTTCTCCATCCCAGGAACACTTAACGTCTTAGACAGCGGGCTCCTCAAGCAGAAGGGAAGCAAGCCTGCCTGTCATCAAGGACGCATTGGGAATCGCGTCGCGATTCAGTGCCGCCGTATGACGTCCGATGCCGCAAACGAAGCATTCCCACTAGACCAATGAATGTCGCTCTAGCCTGCCTCGGCCCGTAAATACAGGATTGGCATATAAGGTATAGCATGCATAACTTTACTGCTGTCGGCCTGCGGCAGTCTGGGCCTTCCCAGAGGCTTCCACATACTGTAAACACGGCACTAAGGCGTCAGAATAACGAACGCACCGTCCAGCGTGCTCCTTTTTCGTGATGCCTTCTTGAGGCGTAGAGGGTGATGTTGCTAGGGGTGGTAACGGTTCCAAACGCAAGGAGCTAGCTGTGTGAGGTGTTGCAATGACGACCTGACCGGTCTCCTGATGTCTTCGACATTTTCAAAGTGGAGATGATTGAAAATAATCGTGAGCAGGAGTGTGTTCAGAAACGTCCGGTACGGTCGACCGGACCGGCCGTCGCTGGCTGTGAAATACGTGTGTGCGCACATATACGCATACAAATTTCAATCAATAACATTATTCGAACGTTATTATTACCCGGATAGCGCGCTCCTTGAATGATGGAATGCATGCTAGATAATAGCTTGACCGGTTGTCCAGTTCTGTCATGGCCGGGTGACAGGGTTGAACTAATGCTTGGCTGTATTGTAACGTACTCAGACCGAAAACTGGTGAAAATAGTAAATACCGAATGGATAACTGTCAGCGATGTACCGAACCCTCATATGCATGTACTGTTGTTAATTTGAGCAGCCGGTGCATACCTGATTGCGACGGCGCGTAATTGAGTCCGCCGGCTGCGGCCACGTTCGCCGGCTGCGGCCAGGGCTACCGCGGCTGCCTGGGGGCCCCGGCCGCGGGGGTGGCTCCCTGGCCTGCTGGGTGGCCCCGAGGCCGCTTGGAGCTTGGGGTTCAGTTTCCTATTTCGGGTGCAGGCTGGGGCCCCCGGGGTCTCATGCCGCTGGTGCGGGTGTGTGCAGCCGTGACGGCCGACTTCTGGGCCCCACCTCCGTGTTTTGGCCGAGATGGGGTTGGCCCCCTGTGGTTGGCCCACTGTGGGTAGGCGACTGTCCCGGCCGATCCCCCTTCCTCGCCGCCTCCATGGCGCGGGAGGTGGTAATCCCCGGCCGCCCGGGTGCTGAGGGGCTGCCCGACGGTTGATTTGGGTGCGGTTTGGGGTTGGCTTCGGGTTTGGGGGCCAGGGCCCCGTGTCTGTCGGGTCCCGGGCTCTAGCTCACGACTCGCTGTGGGCTTGGTGCAGGTGGCCCCTGTTTCTGGACACGCTTTCGTTCCTTTCCCGTGCCTTGAGTTGTGCGTGCTGCCTTCTCCGTGTGTTGATTTGGCCGTTTTTAGCAATTGCCTTCTCCCGGCTGGCGAGGGTGAGTTCTCTCGCGGATCATGTGTCGTGGTCTGGCCCATCCGGCAGGCCTGGTTGCGCTTCCGCGTTTCCAACTCCCTTGCAAAATTCGCATTCTGAGGGGTGCGAGGTCCTTACTTGAACATTTTTTACAAAGGATGCATACTTCGCTATCGATCCATTAATATCCATGTCTGCTGATGCAGCCCCGTATATGGACCTGAGAGCATCGACGCGGACGCTCTTGCGGCAGTGATGCCTCCGTTCAGCAACAGCTAACTTCATCCATGCATCCAGCGGCAGGCAGCATTCACAATCCGTACAACCCTTACGCGCATACAGGGTCAAAGTTAGGTGGAGACAATGCGGTCGAAAAAGCCAAATTGCGAGGCGAGCTGAAAGTTCTCAGCAGCTTACTGCAGCCAATCTACTACGACCTGGTAGCGCCTGTTGCGCTGATGATTACACCAGGAAGCGTGCCAAACAATGTGGGCAGTCCAAACGTGATGCCCTGCTCCGCAATAGTGCGGCCTGCACCCGCTGCAACTGAGGCAGCCACGCCTTCCGCCACGGGCCCACCCAGGCCACCAAACGCACCACCAATCGCACCCAGCCCCGCAGCGACGCCATAGGCCGTGCCATTGCTGTTGATCGTTTCGTCGCGCACCTTTTCATCGCTGATCGTGGAGCCGATTGCGTTCGTGATTGCCAGGCCCGCGGCCGCGCCCGCCGAGCCCGCAGCGGTGGCACCAAGTACTGCGCCCGCGGGGCCCCCCACCAACAAGCCGGCAGCGCCACCGCCAATGGGCGCCAGTGTTGACACGATTGCACCAGTGGACTTGGCGGCCGCGCGCCGCGCGCCGTCAGTGTCACCTTGGATCGCGTAGACCGCCGAGTTCACGTAGCCCACTACCGGGATGCTCTCAAATACATCCCACCAGCCCATTGTGTCTGCGAGGTGAAGGATTGATGTTGTGAGAGATTAAATATGCCATATCAGCTGCAGAAGACGGCTGGAGTAGCGCAAGGGCGGCTTATTGTCGTATAAACCGCATCCCGGCGGTTGACACCAGGGCGAGCCCTCACCTTGCTTGTGAGTGTTGGCCGTGACCAAGGCGCTTATGAGCGGATTATTGCGAAAAGATGTATCCGGGCCACGAGGAGACGAGGTCGTCTGTTCGAGGATGTCAAAACGGTTAAGGCCGCGAGGGGACGATTTAGGTTCGACCTTGCGCCCTTTGTTGCCTTTTATGCAATCGCGCAAGCTTAGCTGTTGCACGCTTCTTGCGCATCGAGTCCCCCGTACAAGGGTAACAGTGATACGTGTTCAATTCTTTCCACGTGTACCTGCCAGGAAGCGCACGGGCTTGCGCCTTATGCGCGGGAGGGTGTCGTACTCGCTCATATTGTGACCAGCGTGCTCTGCGCGCAGCTCAACTGGTACAGTCTACCCCGGTGTATCCTCAGGAGTCGTCTTCAAGCTTAAACATCTCCATCCTGCCATATCTCTCCCGCTTACGGGCTTTCCAAAAATGCGTTCTCCATCCCAGGAACACTTAACGTCTTAGACAGCGGGCTCCTCAAGCAGAAGGGAAGCAAGCCTGCCTGTCATCAAGGACGCATTGGGAATCGCGTCGCGATTCAGTGCCGCCGTATGACGTCCGATGCCGCAAACGAAGCATTCCCACTAGACCAATGAATGTCGCTCTAGCCTGCCTCGGCCCGTAAATACAGGATTGGCATATAAGGTATAGCATGCATAACTTTACTGCTGTCGGCCTGCGGCAGTCTGGGCCTTCCCAGAGGCTTCCACATACTGTAAACACGGCACTAAGGCGTCAGAATAACGAACGCACCGTCCAGCGTGCTCCTTTTTCGTGATGCCTTCTTGAGGCGTAGAGGGTGATGTTGCTAGGGGTGGTAACGGTTCCAAACGCAAGGAGCTAGCTGTGTGAGGTGTTGCAATGACGACCTGACCGGTCTCCTGATGTCTTCGACATTTTCAAAGTGGAGATGATTGAAAATAATCGTGAGCAGGAGTGTGTTCAGAAACGTCCGGTACGGTCGACCGGACCGGCCGTCGCTGGCTGTGAAATACGTGTGCGCCCACACATACGCATACAGGTTCCAATCTATATCATTATTTGCACGTTACTATTGCCCGGATAGCGCGCTCCTAGAATGATGGATTGCATGCCAATGGCCGGTTGACCGGGTTGAACTAGCGCTTGGCTCAGCCCAACAACTGGTTTAACAAATGATGTCAGCATGTACCGAACCCTCGTATCATGTACTTTTATCCTCGGGGGTGGAACACCTAAGAACCCATAGCGTACGGTCTACCCAAATGACCCCACTCAGCTGGCCTAAGAACCGTGCCTGAAGCGAGGTAACTGTAATGCACCCTGCCGTCCACAACAGGGCCCCACAGCGGGCACTCATCACCACCGAGTGCATGAAGCACTGGCCCACTGTCCACCGGAACACATCCGCATTTTCCAACAAGGCCGCGCAAAAAGCACCCGCCGTCCTCAACACGGCGGGCACTCCATCGCACTGCACGTAAAGCGCAGGTCCGCCGTCCGCCGAAATGCACCATCCAGCATCTGGCTAGCCTAGGCACTCGGCCTACGCACAGCGCAGTAAAGGTCAATCCCCACGTGATGCTCATACACCTGTGGTGAGAGCTCAGCCTTCGGTAGCAAGCTACGCGAGAGCTTGCTGATGCTGGGTAACGGCTTCCCCACAGCCCCAAAAGTCTCCACCATGTCTTCCCATGCCTCGTCGAGCGACATGGGCTCGTACGTGGCGTTCCTGTGGATGTCGTCATCTGTCCGCGCGCGTCCCGTCAAGCGCCGATGCAGAGCGTAGACCACGGTCTTGCGATACATGACGGCGGTTTTCATCTTGGGTCCAGCCCGCCAGATGCCACGGATGTCAGGATGCTCCAGGATACGTAACGGTGCGATCCTGGACCCGTCACACATTTGCACGCCGACCTCCCAGTCCTCCCAGAGCGCTGCGTAGTCGAGACCTGCATTCAAGGGACCCAGGATGAGAACAGGACCGCTCAAGACTGCCAAACATGGAGCGTTAGTTGGTGAGGACTGTGCTGATGCAACCTGCCAGCCACCAGGAAGCATGGCCCCGACTCATTCACGACGTCAGCAGTGCCCATCATCTAAAGCGAAACACAGTTACCCACCATCGAGAGTAGCGTGCACTCCCTTCCACTCTGTCCACTGATCAAGCGGACTGAGCGGAGCGATGACATTTGGTATCCGCCAGCTCGCCTCCAGTAGCAGCCGTGTCTGGGCCGTCTTAACGCAGCCCACCCGCTTGTCCTTGCACCCATCAATGGCTAGGTACTTGATGATGTGGCCCGCGCTGGGTCCCGCCCCGCCAGTGGCTCCAACTTCCAAAGTAGAGCTCGTGCCAGCTGCTGCCGTGGTGGTATCCTCCGTTGCTGCGGGCACGGGAAGCTCTCCTGGTGGCACTGCCGTGGCTGGAAAGCGAAGCTCCTGCTGCGAGCGAAGCTCCTGCTGTGGGCGAAGCTCCTGCTGCGAGCGAAGCTCCTGCTGTGGGCGAAGCTCCTGCTGTGGGCGAAGCTCCTGCTGTGGGCGAAGCTCCTGCTGTGGGCGAAGCTCCTGCTGTGGGCGAAGCTCCTGCTGTGGGCGAAGCTCCTGCTGTGGGCGAAGCTCCTGCTGTGGGCGAAGCTCCTGCTGTGGGCGAAGCTCCTGCTGCGAGCGAAGCTCCTGCTGTGGGCGAAGCTCCTGCTGTGGGCGAAGCTCCTGCTGTGGGCGAAGCTCCTGCTGTGGGCGAAGCTCCTGCTGTGGGCGAAGCTCCTGTTGTGAGCGAAGCTCCTGCTGCGAGCGAAGCTCCTGCTGCGAGCGAAGCTCCTGCTGCGGGCGAAGCTCCTGCTGTGGGCGAAGCTCCTGCTGGGGGCGAAGCTCCTGCTGCGCGCGAAGCTCCTGCTGTGGGCGAAGCTCCTGCTGTGGGCGAAGCTCCTGTTGTGAGCGAAGCTCCTGCTGCGCGCGAAGCTCCTGCTGCGCGCGAAGCTCCTGCTGGGGGCGATGCTCCTGCTGGGGGCGAAGCTCCTGTTGTGAGCGAAGCTCCTGCTGTGGGCGAAGCTCCTGCTGTGGGCGAAGCTCCTGCTGTGGGCGAAGCTCCTGCTGTGGGCGAAGCTCCTGCTGCGCGCGAAGCTCCTGCTGTGGGCGAAGCTCCTGCTGTGGGCGAAGCTCCTGCTGTGAGCGAAGCTCCTGTTGTGAGCGAAGCTCCTGCTGTGGGCGAAGCTCCTGTTGTGAGCGAAGCTCCTGTTGTGAGCGAAGCTCCTGCTGCGAGCGAAGCTCCTGCTGGGGGCGAAGCTCCTGCTGCGAGCGAAGCTCCTGCTGCGAGCGAAGCTCCTGCTGGGGGCGAAGCTCCTGCTGGGGGCGAAGCTCCTGCTGCGGGCGAAGCTCCTGCTGGGGGCGAAGCTCCTGCTGTGAGCGAAGCTCCTGCTGTAGGGCAGCATCCATGAGTGCGCGCCGCCGCTCGCGTCGCACATCGGCCGGACGGCGGACCCCGAAAAAGCCAGCCCTTGTAGACACCGCCTGGTCTGCGTTAGCTCCGGCAGGCAGAGCACTGGGCGCCTCCCGCGGCTGCATGAGAGCGGCTCTGGCTAAGGACGCGGTCTCGGCTGTGCTTCGTGAGATTGAGTTCATAGCATCGGCAAGTCGAATGCCGACTTGTAATGACTGTAACATAATCTCCTCCATTTGCCTCTCTAACCGCTCGTGGGAAGCCCGCACGGCAGGTTCCAGTGCGCTGAGCAAGACAGGTTCCAGCGCGCTGACGATAGCCTGCACGATAGATGCACGGTACGGGGTCAGGTCTTGAGGACCGTCCAAGCTGGGAGGACGCGCATCCCGCTGTGGGCTGCTGAACGATGTGGCAGTGGCCTCTACACGCTGCCGCTTCCGAGCCTGCCCGATGCCTGTCTGCGGTTCTTCAGGGTCGGGTGGCGATGGGGGGACAGGAGCAGCTGCAGTGTCGGTCGGAGCACCAGCAATGCCAAAGGATCCAGCCAAAGGCCAGCCAGACGATCTGCCCATGGTTGTTTGCGGTTCTCCAAGGTCGGGAGGTATAGGGTCGATCGGAGCAGCTGCAGTGCCGGTCGGAGCACCCGCCATGCCAACGGATCCAGCCAAACACCCGCCAGACGATCTTCCCACCACAGCGCGTCGGAGAATCACTTCACTGAGGCTGGCAGACAGCGGTTGCGTTGCTGCTGTTAGCGGCTTGGGTGACACGGGCCATAAGGAGATGGTGCCATCCTGGGAATTGCACAAGAGTATCTTGGGCGATGCGTGGTCGAGCAGCCCAATTGGCATCACATCGTAGCCAGCAACGAGGCGCAAGCCACCCATCTCGCACCCCTGCTCGTGAAGGCTGAGAAGCAGCGACTTGCGTTGCGCTGTGCTTGGGCCAAAATCCAAAAATGCAGGCGGCTGGTAGTGCATCTCGACGCCGAATGGCCCACTGAAGCCAGGATACAACCAAACTGAAGACGGCTGCACCAGGTGCAATGCCAGTTCCTGGTGCCGCATTTGAGAGACAGCCACGGTTGCGACACGCACCGCTGTGCAGAGGCCAACGGATGTTTCCAGCGCCGGAAGGTCCTCCACTGCAAACCCAGAGATATAGAAAGTACGCATTTCAGCACCCAGCAACTTGCGGGCAAGACAGCAAGATGCGGCAGAGAGAGCGCAAAAGACAAAAAGACAAAGGATACGAAGGAGGTATGCTGGGTGAATGGCATACCTCTGCTAGAGCAAGTAACTTCTACCTTATCGCAGGCCCGCTATACGCCCACCCTAACACGCACGGGCCGAGCCATCCACCGACCCCTAGATGGCTTCAAACCTTACCGGTCAGCTCTCCGGCGATCAGAGCCCTCCACGCTGGCGAAGTCCTCCCATCGTCCAAGGCCATCTGAGCGAGATAGCCATCAGATTGCACGAGGTGCACCATCGACGTCTGCAACCCACCCAGCTCAACTCCAGCTGCACGAGCTATACAAGGGACTAGGGCCCATAGGGGGAAGCCCCTGTCACTGCTTAACTCGAAGCCACGCTCCACCAGTTCCACCAGGGATCCGCTGCCCTGCTGTTTGGGCCCAGCAGGTGGCTGCCATAACACGCTGCCCTGCTGCACCCTGGCTGACGCGCCGTGCCGCTCGACCAAACCGATCCAGTGCTGGAACCAAGAGCTCTGTAGGTAATCACGGAGCTGCTTCGTCACTGATTGTCGGAGGACGAGCAGTAAGTCCACCGCACCAGCGCCAGACGCCAGCCAGGCTTGCAACTCGGTGTGCACGTGGCAGACCTCCGCAGCGTAGGACGTAAACCAATCCTCGTTATCACCACGCCATAGCCCCTGGGGATGGGCGGCACGCGTGAGCGGCAGGCAAAAGGGACGGTGAAAGGACGGGGACGGTGAACTTGAGGATGCGGGGGAGGGCCCGTGCAAGAAGCCATCACGCCATGCGCCATTGATCCGCTATCGTCTAAGGAACAGACCGAGCTTGTAATTCCGCAAGACAACCCACCTTCCGCTCCAAGAAGGTCACTTGTACCAGGACATGAAGCAAATTGGCGCGAAAGGTGAACTTATGGCCGTTGCATGTGACGCTTAACAGTTTTATGTAGTCCGAGTTGCTACCAGGAGCGCGGCGGTCCTCGAAAGCGAACGACCGGAGGAACTCCGACGCATCTTCTTTCCCAATCCCCTCCTCGCGAAGGAAGTCCTGGAGCTCGCTTTCCAATGGTATATGATCATGAACGACTCCACAAGAAATACATTGTCTATCAGGAGGGAGACCCCCGAAGGATAGACAGCTGCGCGAGGTCGTCATTGGGCGTATAAACCCATATCCGGCGCCCGGAAATAGCTTAACGAAGAAGTGTTCCTAGCGACATATCTACTGAGGTTTATTGCAAAGGGAAACGTAGTCCTTGTGGTGCCCAAGTATAGTGTTGGCTGTTGGGCCAAGTGTTCGTTTGAACACCCGATGCATACCTAGTAACGATATATCGCCATAGAGTCCTAAGTAAATAGAAGTGTGGCTTAACGGGCTCTTAAGGCTCCCAAGGCCTTCGTATAGCGGCTTACGAGCTTTCCTGATGACAACTTTCAAAACCCTTCAAGGAGCCTCTTAATTCGGCGCGTGAGATGTAATTCGGGTGTCATCTTGTCACGGGGTGTACCTGTCCACCTGTGATTCGTGTGCCAGCCAGGTCAAGGCTCAATGTGCGTCTGGTGGCGTGATTCCTTAGGCTGAGGAATCGGAATGCAGCTTTCAATCTCGGTCGGGATTGAAAGCTGCAACCCCATCGTGTCGAGCCCGTGCAATGCGCCTCGCTTCGCTAGTCATGCACTTGACATGTTAGTTGTGATGCTGGTAAATGGGCTGTCCATGCGCCCCGTAAGAGCCCCAGAAAGTTGTCACGTACCATACCACTCAAGGCGTGTGCTTATGAGGAGAGAGGGGATCATCATGCCGTCATAACCAAATTGTGTTATTGTGGGCCGACGGCACAGACCCTCGCAAACCCTAGAGACGCGCGGAGACAAAAGGTCATGTCAGGCCACTAAAGGACGAGGCAAAACGAAGAACACCTTTAGGAAAACCGATACCTACCCCGTGCCTATTGCAGAACATACAGCCCATACCAAAGGCAACGGAATGGCGCGCAGGGGAAACGCGCCGCCCCGCACCGGCACCCGCGGCTAAGGCAAGGAAACGGCCAGTAAGGCGGTTTACCTCACTGGGACCCCCTACAGGCGAGCGACACTTAGCCGCTCTGGATTCCTACCTCTTAACCCGAAATTGACGCAAACTCTATTCAGCGCACCCATGGCGCTGCCAATACGACGCTGGGCGGGATTCATTGTGCACGTGGTGCTGACCTGGCCACCGCCGAAGCTCAAAACAGGAAGATGGTAGGTCGGGCGGGTTGCGGTGGTCACCTGGCCCTGCATTCAGCTGGCGTGTTCCCTGCCAGCGCGCAGAAGGCTCTTTCGTCTGTGTTTATCCTTTCTCTGTTACACTTGTGCTCGCAAGTACCTACCCTTAGGTATTCGTTGGGTCCCTGCAACCTGTGCTGCCTGCAGCCTACGGCGATGCGCCTTGGTTGTTTTGGTTCTCGTTGGGAAGGTAATTGCAGAATGGAAGCCTCCCCTCCCCATCTCGCAAAGATCCTTATTACATGTTCTCACCACACGCACAGCTGCGACGATGTGGTCTGCGGATGAAGGCGGAGGATCAAGGCGGAGGATGAACCCGGAGGCTACTGGTACCCGTCCTATACCAAAAACGTCTTTGCGTCCGACAATATGTACCAATGTACGGCGTTGCCGCGCCCCCAACCCATCCGCCTTTGCCCAATTCTGCCCTCCCCATAGACCGGCAGCCACACGTGCGGGCCCTGCTACTGCGCCATGCGCCGCCCCGCACCCACCCTACACCGGGTGCTCCGATGACCCCACGATGCGCCCATTCCGTCCCAGCCAGCCAGCCACCACCCAAAACCAACGCCGCTCCGACCCCCTTTCACGAACATCAACCAACCATAATGATACCGTATACTGATGCTAGTACGCGTCACCGTCAATAGTGCTCGCGCCGTCGTCATCGTCCAGCGTTGTCCGCCGGGGCCCCCTGCCGGACCAGCCGGCCCTCTGCAGGGTGGCTGCTGCCGCCAGGTCCTCCTCCACCACTGAGGCCACGTGCGCACCGATGCGGGTATACAGCTCGTGGCTCCGCTCCGGACCACCAACAGCGCCAGCACGCTGCGTGGCGGCTGTCGGGCGCCCCCAGGCGGCTGCGGCGCGGGCGTCACCGCCCGCGTTGCTCCTGCGGAGCAGGCACACGTCGGGGCCGCTGTCGCCACCCCCGCCGGGTGGCGACATGGCCCGCAGCCACGCCACGATGCTGGACGGCGTGGCGGCGGCGGCGGCGGTGCCGTTCCGTGACGCCGGCGGCGCCGCCGCCGTGGAGCCGGTGGGGTCGCCCGAAGCGGCAGCGGCGGTATTGGTATTGCCCACCAGGGACGTCAGGCTGCGGGATAGGAGCGCTGCTGCGGAGGCGGCGGGGGCGCCCTCGCTTGCGCCGCTCCCGGTAGACCAACGCGGCTCAGCGCCACCAGGCTGCCGCGTCCGCATCCAGCCAGGCGGCTGCGACACCACGGCCTCCGCCCCTGCCAGCGGCGGTGTCGGTGTCGGCCTGGAGGCGGTCAGCAAATCGCGCAGCGTCACCTCCGCCAGGTCGCCGCCGCCGCTGCTGCCGTCGCCGGCCGCCGCAGCCCAGTCCGCCGACGTGAGGGAGCGGGTGTACGGCGCTGGCCGGAGCGTCACCGTGCGGTGCGCGGCGGGGGTGCCCACGAGCCCAGCGCCCGAGCCCCGAGCAGTGGCGCCGCCGCCACTACTGCCAAACCCACCGCCGCTACCCGTGGCCGAGCCTGAAGGCGCCGCCGCTGATGGCGCTGCGGGCGCGCTGCGCGCCGCCTGCGCGTCCAGCCTCTGGTGTGGCGGCGGCGGCGGGGTCTGGTGGTGCGCCCGCAGCGCCTCACGCAGGCTCGTCAGCGTGCCGACGATGCCGGCCGTGAGGTCCGGCAGCTGAGCCTGGGCCGCAGCCGCTGCGGCGGCGGCGGCAGCTGCTGCGTCAGCATCAGCAGCGGCACCGCCGCTGCTGCCGGCCTCTGCGCCGCCGGGGTCGGTAGATGCGCGGTGATGCCGCAGCCTCAGCTGCTGCTGCTGCAGGGGCTGCTGCTGCCGCTGAGGCGCCTGGGCCTGCTGCGGCGAGAGCTGTGCCAGGCGCTCACCGGCGGCGTGCAGGGTGCGGTCCATGACGTCGCTGCTGCAGTGCCGCAGCAGCCTCTCTCCAGGGCCGGAGCTGTCCGCAAGAGGACCGCTATCCCCCGGCGCGCCGTACCGCAATCGTTCTTGCGGCTGGTGCTGCGGGCGCCCCTGCAACTGCTGCTGCTGTTGCTGTTGCGGCTGTTGCGGCTGTTGTTGCGCTTGTTGCTGTTGCGCTTGTTGCTGTTGCGCTTGTGGTTGGTGCGCTTGTGGTTGGTGCGCTTGATGTTGTGGGTGATGTCGGGGCTGCGGTTGCTGTGTCCGCTGGCGCTGCAGTGCCTGTGCGGCGGGTCCAGCGCCGCCGCTACCCGCCGGAGCCGCGGTCGCCGCGTCCGTCGCGCGGACGCCGCTCAACAAGCCACTGACCCGCGGGTCGGTCCACGTCCCGCCCGCGGGACCCTCCGGCTGCACCGGCGGCTGCGGCAGCCAGGAAGCGATGGCGGAGGAGGGGTCGCTGGACGCCGCCGTGTCCAGACCCAGGATGGACCAGCGGCGGCGCTGGAACTCCTCCTCCCGCTGCGCGTCTTCCTCGGTGGCGTGCAGCCGCGCCGACGCTGCCGCGCCGCCGCCGTCGTGCGGCGGCCCTCCAGCGGCCGCCAGCTCCTCCTCCGCTGCCGGCAGCCCCCAGCCCGGCTCCTGCGGCCACTCCGACGACTCCTCGGCGGGCAGCGGGGCAGCGGCGCGAGCAGCCGCTGGTGTTGCGACCGGCCGCGGGCTGTTGGTCCACATGTCGACGCTGTCGGAAGGAGGCGGCGGCGGCGCGGTGGCAGCCGCAGCCCTGGCGTGAAGAAGCGGCTGAGTGAGCAGGGAAGTGCGCAGCAGCGCGCTCGGCCCGGTGGCGGCCAGTCGGGCGCTGCGGCCGGCTGCGGTCGCACCGGGGCCCTGACCGGAGCCAGTGGACCAGGGCCGCCGGCTGGCGCGAGAAGGCGCCGCCGCGGGCGCGCCTAGCGTTGAAGCGGGCTCGAACAGCGGGTCCCGCCCTCCCCCGACTCCAAACAACGGCCCGTGCTCCTCGGCCTCGTACTCAGCAAGCTCGTCTGCCTCGGGCTCCCCTCCCACCGCGGAGGGGTCGTCGTACACGTCCACCGGCTGCGGCCAGGGCTGCCGCGGCTGCCGCGGGGCGCCGGCCGCGGGGGTGGCTCCCTGGCCTGCTGGGCGGCCCCGCGGCCCGCCGGCGCCCAGGGGTCGCGGGGAATAGGCCGGGGAGGGCGGCCGGAGGGCTGTGGTGGGGCGAGTGGGCGGCGCTGGCGGGGGGCCGTCGCGCTGCTGCTGGCCCAGCGCCATGATGTGGGCGTCCCGGGCGCGCAGCTCCTGCGCAGTGCCGGGGAGGGGGGGGGTCGAGGAAGACCCGTGGATGCCCGAAAAAAACCGTTTAGAACATACGTCGGGGAGGGGGTGAGGTTGGGGGGATGGGAGTTGGGGTCAGGAAGGTAGGGAGTCCGCTGTGCGCTGTGTGGCTTAGCTTACGAAGTTGCGCCTGCAAAGCACACGGGAGGGCAGGGAGCAATGAGGGCGATGACGCAGATGAGCTCCCAGCGCACTCCGTAGGCGGCCGGAGACGGTGGTATGCGTAACGCTGCCAGGCAGCTAGCCGAACACAATCCTCGAACAAGGCCACGTGTGTGCCAGTCAGGGTGAGCTGTGCGCCTGTCCGTTTGTGTGTGTGTATGTGTGTGCGTGTTTGTGCGTGTTTGTGTGTGTTTGTATGTGTTTTTGCGTGTTTGTGTGTGTTTGTGTGTGTGCGTGTGTGTGTTTTTGCGTGTTTGTGTGTGTTTGTGTGTGTTTTTGCGTGTTTGTGTGTGTGTGTGTGTGTGTTTGTGCGTGTTTTTGCGTGTTTTTGCGTGTTTGTGCGTGTGTATGTGTGTGTTTTACAGCATCTGACCGGGCCTGGCGTTGTGTGTGGTGCTGTGGACACCCCCTCGCACCTGGCGCAGGGAGGCCACCAGCGCCTCATGACCCGCCCGCACCGCCCGCAGCTGCGCCTCTCTGTCCGCGGCCTGCTGCTCCAGCCGCGAGGTAGCCGCCGTGCAGCTGCCCGCCTCGCGCCGTGCCATGGCCGCCTCGTCACGAGCCGCCAGGAGCTGCTCCTCGTAGTTGGCTGCCTGAGGGTGGGGGCGGGGTTTGGGAGGTTGGGTGGGCGATGGTGGGAGACGGGAGGGGCGTGATGGCAGGCAGGTAGGAGAGGCCTGCTGGAGGGCGCCTGCAGTCAGCCAACGAGCCTAAGCATCTGGTCCAGTCCTTCATGTCCGCTTCCCCTCCACATCAACCCGACAGCTGCCCAGCACCCATGCCCATGCCGAAGGTCGGCAGACGCGGCCGTGGCGGCACCTCGCCCCCGATGCAGCTTAGCCGCCGAAGGTCCTCGACATACGAACCCCGACTTTAGTTTCCTCAAACAAGTCGTCCAACATGCGTCTCGAAACGTCTGTTCTAAACGTTTTTTGTTCCGTACACGGTTTTTTCTTGCAGCCCCAACCCTTACTCCCGGCTGTCGGCCATCAGCCCGCACCTGCTGCTGCATCTGCATGCCCAGCTCCCTGGCGCCGCTCTGCGCCGCAGACAGCGACCTCTGCAGCGCGGAGGTCTGCTCCTGGAGCGACGTCACCGACACCTCGCCGGCAGCCACCTGGTGGCGGAGGTGCACAGGGGGGTCGGGAGGGGAGGGGAAAGGGGGAGGGGGAGCGCGCCCAGGGCGGTCGTGGCGGGCTCATTTGAGACAGAAAGTACCCTCGAGGGCATCCTCTCCAGCAGTAAATAATATGAGGCGCTGGCTCACCTCACCCTGATTCATAGTGATGCCGATCTGAGTGCTGCGCTGTACCCCTCCACGCCATGCACCCCGACGCGTACTTGATCCTCTTCCAGCCAACGCCTTCATGTGCGGGACTGAAGTCCCCCCGCTGATCTCAAGCACCAGCCGCGACACCGCTGTGCATGTGCACATGGCGGCAATCGGGGGCAGGGTGCCAGCCACATGGCCCCGTCCTGGACCGTGCCCGCCATGCTGCTCCCCGGCCCGCCCACAGCCGCGATGCGACCCACCCACCCACCCAGCTACCCACCTGCTGGCGCAGCGTCTGCACTCGCTGCTGCAGCGCGTCCCGCTCCGCCTCGAGCACAGCGAGCTTCTCGGAGCGCTCGGCGAGATCAGCGCCCTGGGTCTGTTTGCGGGTTGACAGCGAGGTCAGGGAGAGGGGGAGGGAAGGGGCCAGGGGGGGGGGGGCGGGACGTCATTGCGCGGAGCGCTGACCCAGGGCGTTCGGCGTGTCGTACATGTGGACGGTTGCTTCGAGACCAAGATGACCGCTGTGCGATACGAGGCCCCCGCGCCGGTGCCACCCTCTTCCCCCCCGCGCCGGTGCCACCCTCTTCCCCCCCGCGCCGGTGCCACCCTCTTCCCCCTCCCTCCAAATAACTCACTGCTACTTCTACCCTGCCATTCCATCCGCTCAGCTAGGTACCGCTCCCCCCCACCTATGTCCTGCCGTTTCCAACGGTGTCCTCGCTCACCCCCCCCGCAGCCTCACCCCCAGGTCCTGCTCCGCCGCTGTCAGCGCCTCCACCTTGTCCGCCAGCAGCTTCTCCACGTCCTCCAGCTGCTGCCGCAGCACCAGCACCTCCGACCGGGCCTGCCAGCAGCGGGGGAGGGGGCGGGACGGTGTCGCCGGACCCGGCGGCATGGCGGACAGACAACCGGAGCAGCGAGCGCTGTGTCCCCCCCCCCCGGGGGGTTTCGAGGAAGACCCGTGGATGGCGCCCCCGGGGGGAGACACCTGCATGCTTGCCTCCTGGCAGTGCCGCACCTCGTCTGGAGGCACCGGCACTGCGCGGCCAGGCTCACGCTGCGAGTCCCCAGCGGCCGCACCACCAGACTGCGGACGCACGCCTAGGACGTCCTCCTTGGCCCCCTAGGACGTCCTCCTAGGCCCCCCAGGCGCCAGGGTGTGTGTCAGCGCCCGTGTTCCGCTCGACAGGCAGGTCACCCCGCCACTGCGCGAGTCCACCAACTACTCCCTGCAAAGCCGCCTCACCGCCAAAGCTGCATGGCATCGCTCCGCCTCCGCTCCCCCCTTGCTTTGCATTTCCGTTACGAGCCATCAGGTCTCAAAATCTCCTTTGCCGCGGAGCCCCCTGCCCCGAGACGTCCCAGCCCCCCGGCGCCCCAGCCGCCGCTTCCGGTCCGCACCTCCTTGAGCTGCTCCATCAGCCCCGCGCTCTCCGCGCCCACCACCTCCAGCCGGCTGGACACCTGCCGCATGGCGCCTTCGTTGCGCTCCAGAGCCGACCGCAGCTCAAGGGCCGCCTCCAGACCGCGCTCGCCCGCAGCGCGACGAGCCTCGCTAACGTGGCGGAGACCAATGGCGGAGACCAATGGCGGAGGGACAGGGGTGACATCACGTGTGGGGTGTCATCACGGGCAACTCGTCATCAGCGTCAACACCAACATCGGCGTCATCAGCAGGGTGGCAGACGTGCATCCACAAGCCTCCTTTGTGCAGCAGGGGTACAGCCACCCTGAGACAACCCGCCCAAGACGGGTGCAATTTCAAATGCGCATACCATACGTTTCGTAACCGGCTGTATTACTTAGTGCCGGCCTAATGGGGTTTCGTCTCGTACCCAATACGGCTGCACCCACGCAGCTCGTGCCCCCACCGCCGAGGCACCAGCCGCCCGCCACTACCTCCCCCGTACCCAACCCAACCCAGCGCCCAGCCCACTCTCCTGCAAACACGCCCCGTCGCCAGTCGTCCCTGCGACCTGCTGTCCGTCGGCAGCCTGCCCGCCCACCCACGGGGCCCCGTCCCGTCCCGTCCCACCCGTGCCACGCCGCCAGCACCCTCCGCCGCCAGATGACCAGGTAGGCCTGCACGAAGCTCACGGCGGCGGAGCGCATCAGCGCGCGCCGCTCCTCCACCGCCGCCCGCCAGTGCCGCAGCACGGCCCGCTGCGTGGCTGCCAGCACGCGGTGGCGGTAGAGCCGCACAGCCCGGTCCACCACCACCTGCTGCCGGCGGCCCAGCTCCACCATGCGCTGCCAGCGCAGGGCCGCCTGCGATGCGATGGTGGGTGCCATGGACCCACGGGTCACGCAGGGTGTGCTGAGAGGGGAGGGGAGCTTTGAAGGAGGTAGAGCCGCGCCCGGTGCACTGGCGGCTGCAGCAGCGGGTGCAGTGTTGCCGTGTGGAGCATTGGTGGTCGAGCGCAAGACACCACCGGCACGTGGGATGGAAGGCTCGGAGGGCGTGCGGCGTTGCTTGCAGAGCAGCGCAATGGACCGCGAACAGCTCACGACAGAGCGCCTTCCTGAGGTCTTCATGTAGCTGACGGCAGCAGCAGCATAACAGCATCCGACTGGCTGTGCCCCCCCTTCGTGCCCTCCGCCCTCTTGCCCTCCCCCCTCTTGCCCTTCCCCCTCTTGCCCTCCCCCCTCTTGCCCTCCCCCTCTTGCCCTCCCTCCCTCTTGCCCTCCGCCCTCCCCGTGCGCACCTGCATCATCCGCTGGTACTCCCTCATGCCCTTGATGTGCAGCTGCCGCGCCGCGGACTGCTGCGCCAGCTGCAGCCAGGAGGACATGCAGCGCCACAGCAGGGCGCTGCGGCGGTGCTCCGAAGCCAGCCGCCCGGCGATGGCCGCCTGCCGTCGGCGGAGCAGGAAGCCGCGCCACCGCGCCATGCAGGCGCGGAGGCGGCGGGTGCCGGCGCTGTGGACCAGGGGGGAGGGAGCCGCCCTGGTTAGTGGTGTTGCCGTTAATGGTGAAAATCTAGGGTTTGGTATCACTTCCGGCGGACGCGCACACACGTGGCGTGACGTAGCGGTAGATTAGCGCATGTAGCGCAACTCTTGCTCCTTGGCCTGGGAAACAGTCAGCCACGCGGTTTAGTCACGCGGATTAGGCAAACGACGGGCCGGGCACACAGCCTCACACATCACTTGTCAGCTGGGATGCACCTGCGCAAGGAGGCTTGAGCCAAACCCCATGGAATGAGCAAATGCTGGAGTATGGGATGGGCGGACGACGGGCGAGTGCCGGCAACAGCAGTGGCGGAGGCCGCAGCTCAAAGACCAAGCCGCGCCACGACGCAGGCAGGCTGCTGCGCCCCCACCTGGCCCTAAAACCCTAAAGCCCCACCTGGCCCGCAGGGTCTCCAGGCCGCATTTGAGAGCCCGGCTGCGAGCCGCCGCGCGGTGCCAACGCTGTATGACCGCGTGGCCGTACTGCAGGTCCGCCATGCCAGCCAGCGAGCGCTTGCGCGCCGCACCGTCCAGGAATCGCAGCCAGCAGGCGACGGCGCGACTGAGCAGCGAGAAGCGGTGCCTGGGCGGGAGAGGATGCGAGCCGCAGAGGAGTCAGTGGAGTCGGGGGTCAGGGGGCAGGGGTCTGGAGTCGGGGGTTAGGGGCCAGGGGTCGGGGGCCAGGGGTCAGGGGGCCAGGGATCAGGGGTCGGAATTCGGGGGGCCAGGGGTCGGGGGCCAGGGGTCGGGGGCCAGGGGTCAGGGGGCCAGGGATCAGGGGTCGGGATTCGGGGGGCCAGGGGTCGGGGGCCCAGGGGTCAGGGGCCAGGGGTCGGGATTCGGGGGGAGAAGGGTCAGGGGGCCAAGCGTCAGAGGGGTCGGGGGCCCAGGGTAGCGAGCGAGTGTGGTCTAGAGCGCACCGCTCAGCTGGTTGTGCGTTGGGAGGTGCGGGCGGAGCTGACCGGTGGCGGGTCAGGCGCTCTTGCTCTCCGTCTGGCGGGTCAGGCGGAGAGCAACAGCGGCAACATGGAGCTGTCGCAGGACTACCTGGGTGGTAAAGGCAGGCGGGTATCATAGGTACCATCGGACCTGGCGGGGAGGGGTGCCAGCGGGCCAGTGGCCGCATGGGGACGAACACGTCCTCCGCATCCCTACCTGCGCACACTGCGCGCCACCTGGCTGCGCTTGCTGGTCCGCCGGTCGACCTGCTGCGCGAAGCCCACCATACTCCGCCGGAGCAGCCGGCGCCGGTAGGAGTGTGTGGCGCGCCGCCGCCGCTGGGTCTGCATCCGGTACCGCGGTGGGGGCCGTGAGCACCAGGGAGGGAAGGGCCAGGGAGGGGAGGGGGAGGAGGTTTTCAAGACCTGGGAGTGCAGCAAGGCCGCGCACCAAAGTGCCAGTTTTCGGGACAACAATCACATCCTCCGGAGCGTCGGAAGGTGCCCTCCTGTCCTTCCATCCCGATTGACATTCCCGATCCTACAACCGCCCGCCCGCCGCCAACGACCTACCTTCGGTAGCTGGTGCAGGTAGACGTGTCGGTGCCATGCCACCAGCGCTGTCCTCAGGATGACGCTACCGTGGTGCGCCACCGCCGCTCGTTGCGCTGCCGGGTCGGAGTACGCGGCCGCGCGCGCGTGTGCGCGGTGCAGCTGGCGCCACGCCTCGAAGCAGCGGGTCAGCTGACGCGCGGAGCGGTGCGCGAAGGCGATGGAGTTGGCGCGGGCCTTGCGCCTGGGGACATGGCGACAGCGGTGACGGAGGAGCGAACGAGCGGCCGCGAGGCGTCAGGACGTGGCGTTTTAGCATTTGCCGCTTCGGCGCGTGCGTGTATGCGCCATGGGACGAGGAATAGGCGTGATGGCGCGGAATACAGCGGCCAACGGGGGCTGCAGGGGTGATGGTGGTGGTAATGGTGGTAATGGTGGTGGTGATGGTGGTGGTGACGGTGGTGTTGAGGGAGATGCGGTGGGTTTTGAGGGAGGGAGGTTCGTCTGTTGGGGTCTTCGGGCCAGCGGGGGACCGTCACCTGGGGACCAGCCCGCCGCACCTCTGCTGCAGCGACTGCGCCTTGAACGACACCAGGGCCCGCCGCAGCAGCGACAGGTGGTGCGCGTGCTGCAGGCCTCGGAGCACCCGAGTGCGCAGCACGGCGGTGCGCCAGTGGTGCAGGGCGTGGCGGCACACGCGGCGGCGCCGCAGCTCCAGAGCCACAGCGGTCTGGCGCGTGGTGCGGCTGGAGAGGTGCGCGTTGGCCGACCAGTGCAGCAGCACGCGCCGCAGCAGGAATCGGCTGCCGAGCCGGTCGCTGTGGAGGGGTGGCGTGAAAACCGTTTGACGCGACGGGACAGGATAGTTGGCGCATGGTCGTCGGACACCAGTTTTGTGTGGGGGATTGGCGAGTGAGGTCGGCAGGCGGGGGTGGCGGGAGGAGGGGAAGGTACGGCGGGTGGCAGCAGGCGAGGGCAGGCGGGGGGTGCAAACAGGCGGGAGCATACGTCGTGGGACAGGCGTAGGACAGGGAGGAAGGCTTGGGGGGAACCCTCGCAGTACGACGTACAAGGTGGTTGTTCGTTAGGTACCAACCGATGACTAGACTACCCTGTGCTCTCGAAGCACGGGACATGCGCACTCGGTCCGCTTGCGTTGCGCCTCAGGCGCCCACCCGTCAAACCCAGCTACTCACGCCTCCATTTCCCGCCTCCAGCCCAGGTCCTGCGGCGCCATCAGCCTCTCCAGCCGCCGCCGCACCTCCACCTCCGCCACCTCCAGCGCCTGGTTCCGCCCCCTCAGCTCGCTGGCGGACTTCCTCTCCCTGCCCAGCAGCGTCAGCGCCTCATCCAGCTGCGTCTGCAGCGCCGCGCGAGACGCCTCGCTCTCCCGCCGCGCCTCCACCGCCGCCGTCTCCGTCACCTCCGCCGCCCGCAGCCGCCCCACCAGCTCCGCCACCACCTGCTCGTGCGCCTCCGCCGCCCCCTCCGCCGCGTGCTCCACCGCCGCCCGCGCCGCCGCCAGCTGCCTCTCCCCCTGGCGCCGCACCTCCTCCAGCTGCCTCCTGTCACCCTCCGCCAAGTCGTCCAGCTGCTGCTTGTGCCTCGCCAGGAGCTCGTCCAGCCGCCGCATGTGCTGGTTGAGCTGCGCCTGGTGCTCCTCCGTCAGCACCGCCGTCAACGACCGGTGCTCCGCCTCCTGCCGCTGCAGCCGCTGCCGGTTCTGCGCCGTCAGCTCCTCATAGCGCTGCTGGTGCTCGGCGCGGAGCTCCAGGAGCTGCTGCTCGTGGGCTGCCGCCGACGTCGCGCGCTGGCGCTCCTTCTCCGCCATGGCCACGGCGTGCTCGGCGCGCAGGGCCTCCATGTGGACGGCGTGCTCGGCGCGCGTGGCGGCCAGCTGGGTCACGTAGCCGGCTCGGAGGAGCTCCGGCTGCGAGGCGTTCTCGACCAGCAGCCGGTCCATCTGGCGGGAGTGGTCCGCGCGGAGGGCCTCCAGTTGCTTGGCGTGGTCGGCGCGAGCGGCCGCCAGCTGCGAGGCGTAGCTGGTGTGGATCGTCTCCAGGTGGGCGGCGTGTTCGGAGCGAAGGGCGGCCGGCAGCACGGTCTTTTCCGTCACCAGCGCCTCAATCTGAGAGGCCAGCTCGGAGCGCATGGCTTCCATCTGCTTGGCGTGCTCGCCGCGCAGCGCCGCCAGCTGGGCGGCGTGGTCGGCGCGCAGCGCCTCAGGCTGTGCCACCCGTTCCGCCACCAGGGTGTCAAGCTGCTTCGCGTGGTCGGCGCGCAGGAGCTCCATCTGCTTGGCGTGGTCTGCACGTAGGCCCGCCAGCTGGGCGGCGTGCTCGGCTCGTATAGCCTCCGGCTGCATGGTCCGTTCCGCTAGCAGCGCCTCCAGCTGCGTGGAGTGGCCAGCACGCATGGTCTCCATCTGCGCCGTGTGGTCTGCCCTCAGGGACGCAAGCCGGGTGGCGTGTTCGGACCGAATGGCCTCCAGCTGGGCGGCGTGCTCGGCGCGCAGCGCCTCGGGCTGCGCCGCCCGCTCCGCCAGCAGCATGCCCACTTCCTTTGCATGGTCGGCGCGTAAGATCTCAGTCTGCTTGGCGTGGTCTGCACGCAGGCCCGCTAGCTGGGCGGCGTGCTCGGCGCGCAGCGCCTCAGGCTGCGTCGCCCTCTCCGCCAGCAGCACCTCCAGCTGCGCCGCGTGCTCGGAGCGGAGCGAGTCCATCTGTGTGGCGTGGTCCGCGCGCAGGGCCGCGACCTTCGAGGCGTGCTCAGAGCGCAGCGCCTCCGGCTGCGCCGCCCGCTCCGCCAGCAGCACCTCCAGCTGCCCGGCATGTTCCGAGCGCAGGAGCTCCATCTGCTTGGCGTGCTCGGCGCGAACCGCGGCGACCTTGGCGGCGTGCTCGGTGCGCAGCGCCTCCGGCTCCGCTGCGCGGTCTGCCAGCAGCACCTCCAGCTGCTGGGAGTGCCGGGACCGCATGGCCTCCATCTGCCTCGCGTGGTCCGTGTACACACGAGCCAGCTGCGCCGTGTATTCGGCGCGGATGGCCTCCGGCTGCGCCGTGTTCTCGGCCAGCAGCGTCTCGACCTGTGACGCGTGGTGGGCTCGCATGGCCTCCATCTGCATCACGTGGTCGGTGTGCAAGACGGCCAGCTGGGCAGCGTGCTCGGCCTGCGGCGCGTCCGGATTCCGCGCGCCGCGATCGGCGGCGGCGGCCGGGAGGGGCCCCACCAGCGCGGAATGCCGGCCCTCCAGCTGCCTGACGCTTCCCTCCGACCGCAGAGCAGCGAGCTGCGAGGCGAGGCTGCTGCGGGAGCTGCCCAGCTGGGCGGCGTACTCGGCTCGGATGGCCTCCGGCAGCGTCGACAGGATGGCCTCAAGCTGCGCCGCGTTGCTGGAGCGCAGGCTCTCTACCTGCGCAGCCTGCTCGCTGCGCAGGGCGCTGGACGGCGCTGCGGGGGTTGTGGCGGAGAGCGACGCCGCCAGCTGGGCGGCCGGGTCGGTGCGTCCGGCATCCGCCCGCGACGACAGCTGCCCCTCCAGGGGCGCTGTGCGGCCCACGCTGAGGCTGGCCGCTGGTGAGAGGTACTCGCTGCGCAGGGCAGCCAGCTGAGAGGTGTACTCGGTGACGAGGGAATCCGGCTGGGAGCCGCTGCGGGGTTGCGAGGGGTTGTTGAGCTGGGAGGTGCTGCTGGGTTGTGAGGCGGTCTCAGGCTGCGAGGCTCGGTCGGCGTGCAGCGCCGCAACCTGCGTGAGGGGCAACACTCAGTCCGTTAGTGGCGGCAACTGGGAAAGGGGTGTGAAGCAGGCCAGTTACTGCAGGCCCCAGCGGCCCTGACCTGGTCCCGGAGCTCCGCGACGACAGCCGTGCGAGCGTCCTCGAACTGCTGCTCGAAGTAGCTGGCAATGGCGGAGACCTGGCTGGCGGCCTGGGGCCGGGGAGCGGAGGGGGCAGCAGGTCCCACCTGATGACGTCAGCGCGTGGGTTGTGGTTGGTGAGGAGCGAAGGGCAGGAAAGAGCAGTGCACCGTGTGGCAACCCAAGTGTTGTACCCAAACGTCATCGGCACAAAAACACAGCGACGCCTTCAGCTTCTTCTCGCTGCCCCGCCCTGCCCTACCCGCTCCTTCTCCGCGGCTAGCTCCGCCACCAGTGCAGCTTCCCGGTCCTGGCAGGCCGCCAGCTGCTGCTCCCGCTCCTGCAGCTCCTGCTGCTGGTGCGCAACGGCTAGACGGGTTTCCTGGACAAGCAAAGGAGTGCAGACACACCAACTATAACACAGCGTTGTCTGGACACCGTAGCGTACGAACCTCCAAACCATGGGGCCACTGCAGGACCGCTGTACGACAAACCGTGACAAGGCAGCCGAAGCCGGAAGCAAGCCACATGATACATCCTCAGCCTCCGCGCATCGCTCAGCGGGTCTCAAATGACCCCTGACCTGAGCCAGCGCCCGCGGCCTTAGCACCTGCCAAGCCCACCGCTAAGCTGTTACAAGCTAGGCGCACGTATGCATCCAGTGTCGCCCACGCGTGACGCGGCTGTACCAATAGATCTTTGGGTACTAATAGACCTATTAGATTCCTAATCGGTTTGTTTTCCAGCGCCGACACACGGGGTTTCCTCTCCTACCCCGCGCAACGCTTGCCCCACCAGCCCACCTGCAGCTGCGCCTGCGACTCCTCCAGCGCGTCCGCGACCTGCCCCATGACGCCCAGCTCCTGCTGCAGCATCCGCACCTCCGCCTGCTCCTGCAGCAGCACTCGCTCCACAGCTTCCTTCTCCAGCGTCAGCCCCACGAGCTGCTGCTCCAGCGCGCGCAGCGTGCCGGGGGGCAGCGGCGCGCTCTTCACGCGATTGACGGGACCAGGATATAGCCAGGTGGGGGAAGCAGGGCAGGGGTGCGTCGGTGGCGTCCTGACCACAGAGCTTGGACCGTAACCACCGCTCGTACTCGTACTTCGGTACAGCACTGAACCCCCAGCCTCCCACAACGACGCCGTTAGAAAGCCGCTTACCAATGATACGACACCGCTCGCGATTACGCACAAAACGCCGCACCGCGTGTGATGGGGACAAGCCGTCGCCCTTCAACCCGCCCCTCGGTCTTACCGTGGTCGCCAAGCCCGCCAACGTCGCCGCTAGCTCCGGAGACAGCTCGAGACCGGCGCCGTACCCTCCCGCTCCCGCCAACTGCTCCCCCAGCCTGGAGATCTGCTCCTGAATGGCACGGTTCCGGAGCAGCTGAGCCTGGATCTGCTCTGGAACGCCCCCGGCGCGCGGCTGCAGCTGCTGTCCTCGTTCCTCGTCCGCGCGCTCAGGAGCAGCGGCAGCGGCTGAGTGTGGGGTGGTCGCCTGGATGGAGAGCGTGGAGTGGTAGGAGGAGCGCGGGCTCCCTCCGCCCGAGCCCGGTGCCACCGGGCTCACAGGCAGAGGACCGTGTGCGGCCACGCCGCCACCACCCCGTAACAGCGCTGGCTGCGCAGCTGCCGGCACGGCGGCTGGGGACAGGCCATCGGCCGGAGCAGCTTGCTGGTGCAGCCGGTCGTGCTGGGAGGAGCTGGCGCTGAGGGTTCTTCCGCCGCCCTCGTCTTCGGACGCACGCGGGCTGCGCTGCGCGTGGGGGCTTGCTGCGGCCTCGCCCTCGTCGCCCTCGTCGAGGCCGCCCCGGCCCTGACGCTGCGGTTGCTGTGCGGCGGGTTCCGCTTGAGGCGGGTCCTGGCGCGGGGGCTCCGCCTGCCTCACCAGGCTGTGCAGCTGCTGCAGCTGCTCGGATAGGCTGGAGCTGATGGCCGCCTGCTCGGCCAGCTGCCGCTGGAGGGTCGCGTACTGCCATGGCGAAAATGGGGGTTGGGCAGGCGGGTTGGGGGGAGATGAAGAGGCCGGGGTATGCCCAGGTGCGAACCTGAGGGTGCTGCCGGTGCGCATTTGTGCAGGGTGTGATGAGTTCGAGGGCGCCATGCCCGCCCGACACATCTCCCCGGGCCGCGTAAGCAGAGCACAGCTAAGAGTAAGTGTGGCTAGGACGGAGGAGCGGAGAGGAGAGGAGTCGGAACCAACCACTCCGCACAGCAGCGCATCCGTCATCGACGCCGCCCCGCTTCGGCATCTGCACCGACTGCCCCTCATAGCTAGAGGCCGATGCCCTCACGCCCCCCAGCCGCACCTGTTCCTGCAGCGCCGGTGGCACCTGGAAGCCCTGCCTGGACCTCCGCCCATCGTTGTCACCCGGGCTGCCCTGGTCGGGGCGTCGACCGCCGCCGCCAGTCACGTTGCGTCTCCCCGGGCTGCGGCTGTGGCCGCTGCCCCCTCGGCTGTGACCGTCACCACCGTCGAAATCGTCGTCGTCGCCCTTGCCATAGTCGACGTCGTCGTCCCCGTCGTCGCCATCGCTGTCCCCGCCATGGTCTCTGCCCGCTGCAGCTCCACTCCGCGGCCTCCCGCGCTCCTCATCGCCTGCGCCGCCTCCCACAGAGGCGCCCGCATAGGACCCCTCCCCCTCCTCGTACTCCCCCTCCTCGCTGCGGCCGTGGACTGCATCATGGCTGCCGCCGCCGCCGCTGCTGGCGTTGACGCCGCTGCCATCCATGCCGGTGCTGCTGCCAAGGCCGCTGCGGCTGCTGTCGTGGTGGCCATACCCAAAGCCCGGCTGCTCGCCGCGCCTGCGAGGTGCGTCGCCCCCGCCACCGCCCCCGCCACCACTGTACGGCGTCCCGCTGTACGGCGTCCCGCTGGGCTTGCCCCCGCCCTTCCTGCGGCCGCCCTTTCTTGCCGACCGGCCCTCGCGACCGCGGCCGTCGTCTGCAGAGCTAGCTGTCACGCCGCCGGTCGCAGCCGCCCTCGCGCCCTTTCGACCATGCGGCGAGCCCGCGCGACCCGCTGGCTTGATCCGCTCGATCTTCTCGTACACCAGGTTGCCGGCCGACAGGGCTTCATGCAAGGGCGAGCCGGGCTGCACCAGCAAGCCCAGGCCGGCGGACATGGCGTCCGCGGCTGCGCCGCCGTGGGAGAGCGGCGGCGGCGCGGCAGCGGCCGAGCGCTGGTGCTCCGGGGCTGCCTGCAGGAACAGCTGCGGCGTCGAGACGTCGGTGCCGCCGGTGTCAGGCGCCTGCGGGAGGAACAACACAATGGGGCAGACGCAGTCACGACGGGGCCAGGTGCACTGGGTCAGGAAGGGAGGAGCCGAGCAGCGCGGGGAGGAATATGGGAGTTGGTCACCGCCTGCTACGGACACGCGTACTTACATGCACGGGGGGCGGGTGGATGTGCAAGTGGATGTGCTGGTCCTTGGAGCCGTTGCTGTCCTCCGCCATCACCTCCTCCACCTGCACTCGAGTGGCGCTGCCGCCGCCGCCGGCGTCGTCCACCACGCTCACTATCGTGGTGGCGCCGGGGGTGATGGGCACGGCGGTGCCGACCGTGTTGGGCGGGCCGCGCAGCGTGAAGACGGGAGTCGCCATGGAGGCGCTGGTGCGAGGCCGCGGAAGGTCGTCGTACTCCATGCCTGCGCGTCACGGTGTACGGCACGCGGCCAGGCGGTGAGGGTGGGGGTGGGGGTAGCGAGAAGACCCACCCGGTTACACGACATAGGGGTTACACGACATAGGAAACGGAGGGCAGAAACCACCTGGCGTTGAGGGGGGGAACTCAAGGGCGCTTGCCAGCTTCAGGGATTGCATTAGTGCTGTTCAAAGGCAGGGCACTGGTGCGTCGTCCAGTTCAAAAAGGTGCGTTGCGTTGCTTTCATGAGGTCGTATCAGGGCCGTCGTGCCGATGACCAGCGGCACCCCCCCTTTGGGGGTCTTCCTGTTACCCCACTGGGGGTCTTCTCATACCCATCCAGGCGTCGCAGCTCCCGCGGCAACCAGGAGTGGAGCCCCCTCCGCCTCTCCCCTAGGTCTTCATCCCACTCACCCAGGGACCATGGCGCGTCATTTGGCACCCATGCGTCACCGTCATGCGGCATCCCATGCATCCCATGCTGCATCATGCTGCATCCCATGCTGCATCCCAGATGCTCCATCCCACTCACCAGGGACCACGGCGCCGCCCCATGCGTCACCGCCATGAGGCAGCTGCTGCAGCTCCTGCTGCTGCCACGGTGACGCAAACGCCCCTCCTCCTCCTCCCTGCCGCGCGCCCGGATCCATTGGCGCGCCTTGGAACTGGAACCCGGGCGCCGTGCCGTACGCCTGCTGGCTGTTGTAGCTTGGCGTGCCTGTCACCGAGGGCTGCATGCTGCCTGGCGGCACCACATCCAGGCTGGCGCGCATGACGCTGAAGTCGTCCAAGGTCACCTGGTCGGCCTCCACCAGCGACGACAGCGGCAGCTCGTCGTACATCGGCGGCGCGGAGGGCGGCACGTAGGCCGCCGCCAGCGGCGGAAAGAGGGGCGTCGCTCCGGAACCAGGCGGCGGGCTTGGCGCGCGGGGAGGGTACGCGAAGGAGGGACCCGAGGCGGCGGCTTGCGGCGGCCAGCTGCCGCCGGGGAAGCTGGGCGCCGCTTCGTATTGCTGTTGCCGCTGCTGCGGGTGGTCGAAGTGCTGCTGCTGCTGCTGCACGGTGGGCGGCTGCAGCCGCAGCTGCAGGGGCTGCGTGGGAGGCTGCCTCTGGGGAGGCTGCGCTGGCTGATGACCAGCAGCCGCATCGGCGCCGTGTCCGTGAGGGGACTGCCACTGCGGCTGCTGCGCCCACTCCTGCTGCTGCTGCATCGGCAGGTGCTGATCCGACAGCGGGTGCCTGCCTTCAGTCCCGCCCGAGCGCCCGACGCCACCTACCGCGCCCGGAATCGCGTCCCGTGGGGAAGTCCAGCGCCCGTCCCTCTGCGTCTCCAGAGACCGCACCTGCTGCTGCATTTGCTGCTGCATTGCGGGATAAAGGTCAACCATGCCCGGACCGGATCCCGCCGCGCCAGCACGTGACGCCGTACGGTCGTACCCGGGCGGACCCATCCCGGTGCTGCCCAGCGGACCAGACCAGGAGGACCGCAACGGCTGATGCGGTGCAGGCGGCACCTGCTGGACCGAGGGGTACAGGTCAACGAAACCCGCACCGGAACCTTCGGCGCCTACCGCTCGCCCGTACTCGTACGGCTGCGGGGCGCCGCTCAGGGGACCCGTCCAGGAGCTTCGGTGCGGCTGCAGTGATGGGGGCGGCACCTGCGGCTGTGGCTGCGGGCTGGCCGAGGGCCCCCTGGGAGCCACCGGGTTCCACCCCATTGGCCGCAGCGTCAGGCCGGGGTGGTCTCCACCTGCGGAGCCGAGACCGGCCATACCGCCCCAGGCGTCCTGAGGGGCCCGCTCTTGTTCTGGAGGGCGTGGCCAGTGCTGCCCCTGCAGCCCTGTCTCTGGCCTGGACTGATACGGGGCGGCCTGATCGTACGGCACCCGAGCCCCTGCGCTGACGGCATCGTACATTGTGGTGTTGCTGCCGGCCGACAGGTTCGTCATGGCTGCCGCCGACCAAGACGGCGGCTGCGCCGATGTGTGCGCGTGTGGCGCATGGAACGGCGGCTGCAGTGGCGCTGACCAGGAGGGAGCTGCTTCGGCCTCAGCGGCTGGCGGCAGGCGGACCGGCAGCGGCATCACGGCCATCTCAGCGATGTAGCGGAGGCGGGCAGTCTCACGAGCCGACTCCTCCACCTGCCGGCGCAGGTCGTCAATGCGGGCCGAGGCCACCGCCGCGTGCGCGCCGCCGCCGCCGCCACCGGATGTGGCGCCTGGGGCCGCTGGGGAGGAAGCGCGCAGCCTGGACGTGGGCGACCCACGGGTCGCGGACCCAAGCGCGTCCCTGCCGCCAGCAGACTGTGGCATGGAGCGGAAGGTCGGCACGCCCATCAGCGCGCCCTCCAGGGACCTCCGGGCCGAAGGCAGGCCGGCGCCGCCCTGGGACGAGCCCCCAGCGAGGGAGTAGGAGGCAGCCCCTGCCGGTGCAGGGGAAGCACCGTGGCGGCGGCCGAGAATCAAGGGCGACGACGTGAGACCGCGGGGGGGCACGGCAGACCACGCGGCCGCGGATCCGGGCGCAAGCCCTGCCGCCGCGGCCGCGGCGGTGGAAGCGGCGAGCGCGTGGACGTGCTCTGGGCAGGTGCCCGCCTCCGCCTGGTTGCGCTCCAGCTGCGCCCGGGCGGCCCGCGACACCGCCTGCGCCGCCTCCTTGTAGTCCGGTGAGGAGGACGCGGAGCGGCGACCGCAGCCTGTGTGCAGCCGTGGAGCCATACGCGGGGCAGGCGAAGGGCAGGCGAACGTGAGTTGATGAGGACGCCCATCCGCGAGGGGGAAGTGTGTGTTTTGCGGGCTAAATGGGAAGGGAAGAATCCTGGTAGGGCGCACGGTTCCAAACACTAGGGCGTGGCTGACTAGGAGACCCAATGCCGGGGAGGGGAATGGAGGGAGGGACCTGCATTGGTGCACCCGCGTTCCACTCACCGCGCACGGCGCCTGCCGGCCTCCAGACAGGCTGCTGCAACGGGGAAGACGGCGGCGATGGGTCCTGCAGGAGTAACACAAGGTGCGGTGTGTGGTCAGAGTCGGTGCCCATCAGGCACCTCGCTGCACCGCACACCTGTCGCAGCGATACACCAGCCCGCAACAAAAACAACGTAAACCGGCCCACATAGCGGTAACTACGCTTGAGCAAGTTCGCCGCCCGCCCAGGACTTGCCTTCTCAGGCGAGATTGACGTCGACCGACGTCGCTGCTGCGCTGCCCTAGCCGCCGCCGCCGAGCCACTGGCGCGGCGAAACGTCGCCGCGTCCACCGACTTCGACCTGCGGTGGCCTCCCACCGCTGCCGCCGCTGGCACAGCCCGCGTCGCCGCACTTCCCGAGCTGGCGCCCTGCCCTGTCCTGCCCCTAGCCATGGAGCCAGGCGACGCGCGCTGCTGACGATGCGGTGCGCGATCCGCCGACGCCGGTCTCCTGGCGCCCCGCCCGCCGCCTGAGCCGCCCTCGCTGAAGCCCACCCCGCCACCTGACCGCGGCGCCTGCTGCTGCTGTTGCGAGGCCGGCGCCGAGGCGGTTCTTATCGAGGTGGCAGCGGCAGCGTCGCCGCCCCGCGCCGCGCCAGACCCGCCGGCCCCTGACACGCTGCTGCGAGTGGGCACCACGCCCCGCCTTGCGCGCATGAGCCTCTCAACGGCCTGGGGGGCCATGGGTGAAGAGCGGGCTGACTGCCACCGCGGAGGGGACAGCGACGCGCGCCGGCTGTAGTCCTCATCGTCCTCGTTGTCGGCACCGTCGCTGCCGTAACCTCCGTCGCCGCCGCTGCCGCCGCTCCGCGGCCGCGACTGCGCCGTGCGCTTGAGCGCGGGCTTGAGCGCGGGCCGCAGCGCAGACCTTGTTGGGGTTGGGCTGCTACGCGAGCGCTTTAGGGCCGTGTCCCTGTACGGCACGACAACGCACGTCGTACGATGAAAAGGGAAACGTTTCCTTGTTCAAGGAGGGGTTTGGAGCTGACCGCCACTAAGACTCAGTTAAAGCACGCCGGTGAGGTTCGTGGCCACGCTGACGGGAGAACGGAAGTCATCGCCCCAAACAAGGTGGCCGGCTCATACACAGGCACCTTTGCCCTCAACCCTCCCCGGCCACCCAATGCCACAGCGACGAAACATGGTCCTGACACACGCCAGCACCTTTACTCCTCTCCCCGCGCCTCCGGGGACAACCCGCAAAGCCGCCCTCACTGCCCCCGGCGACCCTGACACCTCCCACTCGTGTCCCAGATTCATAAGCCCCTCCTCTGTTCTTCCGGGGCCTGCTTCCATCCCGGCATCCAAGGCCTACCGGAACTCCGCCAGGACCTCCTCGCGCTCCCGCCGCATCGCCCGGTTGCGCTCGACGTCCGCCTCGGCCTCGCGCAACACGCGTGCTCGCGCGCCGCGGCCCTCGCTGCCGCCCGACCGCTCCCTGCCCCCGCTGCCGTCCGATCCGCCGAGGCCGCCGCTGCGGCCGTACGCCAGCGGCGCCGCCATGCCCCTGAGCATTTCGTCCATTGCGGTCTGGCACTGCGACATGATGTCCAGCAGCGCTGCAGTGGTTTGCTGCTGGGCGGTCATGACCTGTTGAGAGGGGGGGGGCCAGGGGTAGCAGGCGGCCGTGACGCGAGTGGTGGAGGTAGGCAATTCCCGTGTGCGTTGATGGGTGAGCCAGGACGATTTTAAGAGCCGAGCCTCGTGACAAGGCTTGTTGGGGAAGCATACTGGGGCGGGCAATCAGCCTGGTTATCGTCACGCGGTGGTACTCCTTTGCGGGAGCCAGCGGTGCGATGCAGTAGTGAGGAAAGAGGCACGTGACCACGTGTCTTATCTCCCACCCCTGCCTGGGCTGCCGCAGATGTAACACCAGCAGCGCGAGGACACGATACGCCGGCCCCCCCTCCACACACACACGATGCGCACCCAAGTTTCCGCACCTGCGCAAAGGCGTCCTCCCAGGACGGTCCCTCCCGAGCCGCCACCTGCTGCGCCTTGAGCTGACGGAACATGCGGCCCACCTCGCGCAGGAGCGCGCCACGAATCTTCCGCCGCTCCTGGAAGGTCGTCGGCACGGAATGATTCCAACAGCGGGTGGAGGGCGGGGAGCAGTCGGGCACGCAGTCGAGGTACGCAGGCACGAGCACGACATGCGCTGGATGATCCGGAGGTGAAAAGGAGGAAGGGAGCACCGGGACCGTCCAGATGTCCTTTCCGGCGCCGATGCCCCATTTTGGATGTAGTTTTGCGCCCCCGCCCCTCCACAATCCCCGACCCCCCCCCTTGCCCCGGCGGAGACCTCGTTCCTGCTGACGTCACACCTGCACCTCATTACATGACGCCACCACCCCACCCCCAACGCAGCATCTCCAAACGTATGTCCCAAATGGTTTTCCTTCGAACACGGGTTTTCCATGGCCCCCCCCCCGGCCGAAGACCTTGGATTCGCGGATTTACTGTATACCTTCCCCTCCCCTCCCCATGAGGGTGTATCCGTGTCTCGTAACCTGTTTTCATGCCACCCTCCCCAACGCACCTCCACGCTGAGGAAGCCCTCGTAGTCCCACACCTCCACCAGTCGCGACAAGCTGCGCCCCCCCGCGCCTGCCGCCGCGTCCCCCAGCGCCTCCATGCGCCGCAGCACTGCGCCCCTGCTGTGCATGACGTGCAGCAGCTCCATGTGCATCTGCGCGCGCTGCACCACGCTGGCCTGTGGGTGGCCGAAAGATGCGGGGCGGGATTGCACTTGACGGGGGTGTGGTTGAGGGGAAACCCGTGGGCCGTGGCGGAAGGGGGGGGTGTAATCCGGCAGACGCGAGGACTCCAGCTAGCCGCGGACACAGCACAAAAGCTCAAGCATCCTCTGTCCCAGATCTCCTGGATCGTTGAGCCCAGCCCCCCGTCGCGGCACCACAAGGGTCGCACCACACGCACCATCTTGTGCACCTCGCATGCATTGCGCAGCAGCACCGCCATCGTGGCCTCCTCCGTCGCAACCGCCGCCGGGGCCGCTGCGCGGTCCTCCGCCGTCACGGGCCGCCCGTCCAGCGACTTGAGGCTGGGCAGCGCCAGCAGCACGCGGGACCTGCGTTGCGCCGGGGGGGGGGGTAGGCGCCGCAGCGACCCATCGGAAGAGCTAAACGGCTGCTGGGCGCGGATAGGGCCATGTCACCACAATGCTGTACAGGATTTCACTGCCCCGGCCGGGCTGCAGCCGTCTACCATCGATTCCCAACCGGGCGCATCCCACCAAACGTCCCCAGCCCGATGCACCATGCATGGCAATCTGCCCGCGCGCTAGCCCCCCGGCGCGGGCCCCTCACCCCCCCCCCCAACACACACACACACGCCTGTCCTTTCCGCGTCAACGGCCTTTATGCCATCCCCACACACATACCTGTAGTGCGGCACAAAGGCTAGCGGGTTCCCGTCCAGCGACAGCGCTTCCAGCGCCGGACAGGCCGCCGCCAGAGCCTCCAACTGGTCCGGATCCGCTAGCAGGTTGTCCGCAAGGCCCAGCACTCGCAGGTCCCGGAACTGCTCCAGGCCCGCCACGCTGGTCAGGGAGTTCTTGCTCAGGAACACCACCTGGGCAGCGGCGGCGCAGGAGTGGCGGGGGAAACCCGTGCACGAGGAGTGGCGGTGAGGAAGGGGAGGAAGGGAGGTGTGAACGGGGACAAGGTGGACTGAGCGGCGGCTCAATGCGAGCGGCATTGACTTTCTGTGTGCCAATGTAGGAGCCCGCTCGTTCCAAAGGTGGAGGCACGCAGATAATGATACTCTAGCACGCATGCACCAACACGACACCCAGTCTTTCACGCACGTCTCGTGACCAGGATAGGCCACCCCGTGGCTCCAGCCAATTACGCTTGCGTACGTTTCGAACCTATCCCTCCTTTTCCTGACCTCTTACGGACTGCTCGATTAGGGGTTCACGTGGATGACTTTGTTACAGGCGACCCAAATGTACTACCTCAGACGACGACACCGTGAGACTTTCATTGCCTCCGACGTCCCCCCCCAGCCATGGTTAATGATCTCTACCCGGGCTTCTTTCGGACCAAAGCCCCCTCGCCCTACCAACCTGCGCCTCCGTGTAGCGAGCCGGGACGGGATCAACGCTCTCAATGAAGCGTTCCACAGCCGAAAGTCGCTGCCTGTCGTACAGGTACGGCGCCTGCTGCAGTACGGTGGAAAGCAGCACGGGCTGCCTGCCAGTCCGTCTGCCTGCCGTGGCTGGCGGTGCGGCCGGCTGCGGCTGCTGGATTTGCTGCTGCCGCTGAGCCAGCTGCCTTAACCTGGCAGCACGCATGGCGGTCGCCTGCGCGAGGATCGTGGTGGCTGGCCTGGCGCCACCACGCAGGTGACGAGGTGGGATAACGTTAATTAGGAGTAGCCACGTATCATGGCAATCTAACCCACAAGGGGTTCGTACTCAGTAGACTGCAGGCGCTACGTACCCTATACTCCCACTGTCATGGCTCGCGCACCTACACCTGGGCTATGCAGGCCTTCACCGCGACGATGCGCGGTCGCCCGTCCCGCTTTCCCGCGCACCTGGACACGCTCGGATCCACCCTCTGCCTAGGGGGGGACGGCGACGGGGACCCGCCATCTGCTGCACCACCGGTCCTTAGCGGCGACCGTTCGTCTCTTGTATGACCCGAGGCGCTGGCTGCAGCAGACGCTGCTGCCGCAGCAGCGATAGCAGCATAGCTTCCCTGCTCCCGGCGCTCGGGCGATGGAACTGCCAAGTAGCGCACGACTTCTTCATCCAGCGCAGATGATGCCCCTCTGTACTGATCGATTGAATAGGAGCGCCTGGAGGTCGCCTCTGCTTGCTGCTGCAGGTACAGGTCCGTGTAGCCATTCCGAGCGTCAGTGGCCAGCAGTCCCCCTTGCTGCTGGTATAGCTCCGCATAGGAGCTCATCTATGTTACATATACAAGAGCATGGTGCAGGGCTTTCCTTCTTAGCAGCAACGATGTGTCGGGGCCGTCAGACCCAAACACATTAAAGTTCTTGACCGAAGGAAAATAGGCCCATCAATAGCCAAACTATGGTTGCGGCTGCATTCTCTCAATTTGCATGTCTGTGAATGAAAGAATATCAAGCTGTAACTTTCCGTGGCTGTCGTGCGGAAAATTATGGTTCCAATCCGGTTCGACTTGGCAAGTCTAATCTCCATGCTCGTGCATTAAGTAGGCATGTAGCCATATAATCATTTATATGTCGTTGTTGCTCCTTTGCTTGAGCGTAGGTGGTGCGGGTTAACCAACGCACGGGCACATCCTTGCGGTGACGCCCGTCCTCTTAAAACAGTCTAGGCCACAGCTTGCAGTTCATCGAAATCGACCGTAAGGAGAGTGGCGATGGGGCTGGTAGGGCTTGTATGGGCCCTCCTTGCCGGGATGGCCCTCGCGTCGCGCGCTCAACCAGGTAATTGGCCTGCTCGCGAACCCATCCATAACTTCACAGCAATGCCTTTACTGATTAATCATCGTTCGGCCCCTTGGCCGAGATCGTGCCTTCCCACCGTGAACCCTCATCTCTCCCTGCTGCCCGCGCCCGCGCGCCCCGACCCGCAACAGCCTGCACGGACCACGGCCAGCTGGTTGATGGCAAGTGCGTCTGCAGCGCCCCATTGCCGGTGGATGCGGTGGCGGGATGGGTGGGCGAGAAGTGCAGCGTGCAGGTGCACCGCCTCTTCCTGGACGGCCAGGACGTGCAGGAGACGTGCCCAAGCGGCCACATGTGCAACATGGTGTCACCCTTGGAGCCCGTATGCTTCTCCACCAGCATCGCGGAGTAAGCGCGGCGAGGGGCTTGAGGGGACGTCGTTGCTAGTCTGGGGCCCGGGCTGCGGAGCCTTAGGCACGAGGAATGGCCCACCGGGCGCTCTTCCCTGCATGCGTATGGGACGATGTGGGTTGTGGCACAAGGGCTCCGAGACAGAAGGCCCGGGGGCGGGGGAATGAGGGGAACCGACGGGCCGCGGGAGTGAATCGGCGAGCTGGGGTAACCGCGGGTTCGTCCTGTGGAGGAAGGCGGAGGAAGCCAAAGGGAGCCGTGCCGAGCTCGCGACGCCCTCCGCCCCCTTGTCGTACGTATACGTGCCGTACAGCTTGGCGAGCGAGGCGTTCCACCTGAACCTGCTGCTGACGAGCAACAGTGTGGACGCGGCTGTCAGCCTGCGAGGCCTGCTCACCAACTTCACGACCGTCACGGACCCCACCACTGGCGCGGTGACGGTGGTGCCGCAGGTGGGGGCGGTGGGGGCGGAGGGGGCGGTGGTGCCGCAGGTGGGGGCGGAGGGGGCGCAGGAGGGGGCAGAGGGGGCGCAGGAGGGGGCAGAGGGGGCGCAGGAGGGGGCAGAGGGGGCGCAGGAGGGGGCAGAGGGGGCGCAGGAGGGGGCAGAGGGGGCGCAGGAGGGGGCGGAGGGGGCGGCGGAGGGGGCGGAGGGGGCGGCGGAGGGCTGCGATGAGGAGCAGGCGGCCGGGGCGTACCTGTTGTGCAAGCGGGCGGGCGGGCTGTGTCCGCCCCCGGACACAGGGGTCTCCGCGTTGGGGGTGGGGCGGGCGGTCTCCGCGTTGATGCCTGTGCTAGGCCATTGGTTTCGGAGCTGCTTTGCGGGTGTAAGGGCGGAGGGTCGGCGCCGGGGCACTGTGCTGAGCGGGCGCCGGACTGAGATGCCGAGATTGCTCCGAGACCACCGTCTTCCCCTTTTCTCGCCATGCCCCCCCACCTCCTCCTCCTTCTCCTCCGCAGACCTACCCCAACGAGGCAGCGGTGTTTAGCTTCGCGATGCACACATCCCACGACGGGACCGCGCAGCTGAAGCTGTCGCGCCGGCAGCTGGAGTACGGCGCCTTTACGGGTGCGTGTACGGCACGTCGTACAGCGGGGTCCCAAGGGGGAGGGGAGGGAAGGCCGCGCCGGCGTCTGTGGGACAGGGGCCGGGGGGTCGCTGGTGAGACAGGAGCTGGAGAAGGTGAAGGGGGGTGATGGCTGCGGCGCTGTGGCGGCAGCCTTCTGGGCGCCGTGCTGCAGGGCGTGTGCATCACGATGTATGCCAGGCAGCAGCCTCTGGTGGGGGCAGCAGCCTCTGGTAGGGGCAGCAGCCTCTGGCGGTGGCCTCGCGATCACCCCGAAATGCTTCAGGGTTCTGCCATTTGCATGGATCGGGGTCGTCTCCTGCGTCTGGGGTGGGGGCAGTGATGGCGCGTCACGGCCCTTCCGCCCATCACCACTCGCCACCACCCACCACCACCGCCCACCACCGTCAACGCCCACCACCCACACCACGGGCGTCCCGCCCACAACCACCCCGCAACCACCGCCCACCATCACAACTACCACCCCGCAACCACCCCACGACAACCACCACAACTAATACCACCCGCAACCAACGACCACCACCACCACCCCGCAACCAACGACCACCACCACCACCCCGCAACCAACGACCACCACCACCACCCCGCAACCAACGACCACCACCACCACCCCGCAACCAACGACCACCACCACCACCCCGCAACCACTCTCGCGGCCGCCGCCCTCCCTCCTGCGCCCCAGGCATGTACCTGTGCGCGCGAAGCAACGCCAGCACCACAATCGGCCTCAGGTGCGTGATACGGGGTGTGCGAGGAAGGCCCGTGGGTCGGCACCGACCAGGAAGCTGGGGGGGAGGGGGGGGCGAAAAACGCCGTGTAAACGACATGCAGGAGAAGGAGGTAAAAAGATCGGCGGATGGTGGGGAGCACGCGAAAACGTTTCAGGCCGGAAAACTTTGTTTTGCTACCGGAAACCCGCGGACGAGGCTCGCTTATGGCGCCCGGTGGGGTTGGAGAGCACCTTATGGCGTGGCCCTATCCGATCAGGTTGGCGGTCCGCGGTGGTGGTGTGGGGCGACGCAGTCGCAGAGATGGCCCGTCGCGGCACCGGGGACGCCATCCAGCCTTGCGAGGCGAGGAAGCGCGGCCCCTGAAACCAGCCCGTCGCCTGATCAGGCCCCACGCGCTCACTCTCTCCTACGCACTCATACACGTACACGCACGCGGCTTGGCGAGGAAAATAGCGGAGAGTGTTCGCAGCTGAGCGGTAAGCCAGCGAACCTCAGCGGCAGTTGTGTTAGGTTTGGCGCACACCACCCACGATCCCGCTGTCACCCGACTCGGCCCACGCTTCAGTTACCAAGGATATCCGCATCGTCATTGCCTTGACACGCTGCTTGTGGTTATCCGCTGGCCGGCCGGCCTCGCACCATGTGCTAAGGCCTGTGCGGGCCTCCCGCTTCGCTCCTATTTAGGCTCGACCTCTCTCATATCCCCCCCCTCGACTCCCCCCAGCTATTTTATCCATGTTTAGTTTTTCATGCCACCCCCTCGACTCGACCTACCCCCCCCTCATGCCGCAGAGCTGCTGAGCACACCTGCCCCTTCACCCTCCAGTCGAATGGCAGCCTGCAGCTGTGCTCCGGCCGTGGCACCACCGACACATGCCCCCACGGCACCTGCACCTGCCCGGAGCCGTACGCTCCCCCCGCCAACTGGGTCATGACATCTGGTGGGTATCTGGCTGGCTGGCTGGCTGGCTGGCGGTGTTCAGGGTTTTATCCAACCGTGTCAATTTAACACCGCCAGTGATGACCTGGAACCGTCGGCGCCCCCTGGGGCATCCCTCACCTGCTGCCCTCCCTCCGCGGTTCTCTCGTTTCGAAAAAACACACATGTGTCCCCCTCTACCCACCATATCTTCCCTGTCCTGCGATTCGCCCTTCCTCTCGTTGCAGCCCCGTCCCCGAGCCGTCAAACGCGTGTCCGAAACTTAGTCACCGGCACTGGTTTCTTCCCTCCGTCTCCTATGTCGTGTAACCGGGTCTTCTCGCCCCACACACCCCCTTCCCCGTTTGTCGGCTGTGGATTTGCGGATTATTCTTTGCCCCTCCCCCGTGTCAGGCCTGGGCTTCGAGGACTGCTCCGCCACGTTGGAGCCGCTGCAGCGACACGCCACCGCGACAGTGGCCCCCGGCTCCTGGTCGTTCTACCGGGTGAACCTGCCGGCGGAGGGGGGCCACGACCTGCAGCTGGCGGCGGCGGCGACGGAGGCCACGCAGGGTGGGACGACGGGAGGGGGGCGAGGGGGCTACAGCGGGGAGGGGGGTGGGGGGAAGGAGGAGCTGCGGGAGGAGCGCTGTGGACCCAAAGGGGGGCGATTGACATGAGGGGAGGGGCTGGGGGGTAAACGATAATCCGCGAATCCACGGCCGACAACCCGAGGCGTTGAAGGTGGCGGTCTAGGAGAGACGGGAGGCGAGTAGGCGGAGCGAGGGGCTGCGGGGCGGCACGTGGGTGGTTGGTACGGCGGGTGCAGTTACGAACGTACGGAGGTTGGGAAGGCAGGCAGGACGCGCCCTCCCTGGCTGCTCCTGACCCCCCCCCGTGCTCCAAAACACTTCCAGACGCTTCTGGCGCACACGTCATGAACCCCCGGCATAGGCACACCCCGAAGCGTGGCCTGCCCCGTCGGTTTTTCGCCTATGTCTCCTCAGTCCCCCTATGTCTCCTCAGTCCCCCTATGTCTCCTCAGTCCCCCTATGTCCCCCTATGTCCCCTCTCTCCCCCTATGTCCCCTCTGTCCCCCTATGTCTCCTCAGTCCCCCTATGTCTCCTCAGTCTCCCTATGTCTCCTCAGTCCCCCTATGTCTCCTCAGCCCCCCTATGTCCCCCTATGTCCCCTCTCTCCCCCTATGTCTCCTCAGTCCCCCTATGTCTCCTCAGTCTCCCTATGTCTCCTCAGTCCCCCTATGTCTCCTCAGCCCCACAAAACACATCCAAAGCAATGCTTCCTCAACACCCGCGCACCGGGCCTACGCCTAGTCTCTGCCGCACCCCCCCTCCCCTCCCTCCCTCCCTCGTGTAACCGGTCCTTATGCCCCCCCTCCCCCCTCCTCCCCTTACAGGCGCCCTGGTGCTGTACCTGCGCCAGCTGGCACTGCCCGGGGCGGCTGAGGGGCAGCACGAGCTGGCCAGCGACCCCTCCTCCTGGGCCCGCGACCTCACAGCGCACGTGGCGCTGAGGCGCAAGGTCGCCTCCTTCAGGCCGGGTGGGTGCGGCTGCGGCTACTGGGCAGCTGGACCTACTGGGGGGCCGCCCACCATCGTGGATGTGTGGATGCATCCAACCGCCGGCTGGAAATCGGGATCGAGATCGGGATCGGGATCGAGATAGGTCGCCCAAAGGAGACTGAGGGGAGCGCGTGTGGCAGAGCTAGGGGCAGTCGACTGGCGGTGCGGCTCGTGTTGCGACTGCGCTCATATCCACGTGGTTAAGCTCCGTCTCCCTTCGGGAATTTTACACGTGTCCCTTTGAGCCGCCGCGCTCTGTCCGACACCATTGACCCCCGCAGGGATCTGGTACCTGGGCGTGTACAACAATGGCGCAGGCCCGGTGCCGTACACCATCACGGCAAACCTGTACGACTGTCCCAACAACTGCAGCGGCCGGGGCACGTGCGCCGCCGAGACGGCGACCTGCACCTGCAGCGAGGTGCGCCTCACGCGGAGGGGGAGGCGGGGGTTGGAGGGGGTACCCGTACGGCAGCACGTCGTACTCGGGACGAGCGCGGCGATGGAATGGGTGTTGCAATGGCGGTCGCGGTTATTGCGGCTCGGGAGGACCCCGTACCGGCCTGGTGTATGCATCTTCTGTTGGCTTTTGCCCTTCAGACCCCCACCATCCATCCATCCATCCATCTGTCCATCCATCCATCCATCTATCCATCCTCCTGGTGCACGACGAACAGGCTGGTAGGAGTGAAGAGGGCTACTGCGTTGCATGGGAGGTAACGTAACGTTACCGTAACGATCGGGACGACCTCTCATACCCCCACCCACCCCGTCCGCTGCTGCTGCATACACACGTGCAGTCCGCCATGGCCGCTCCGGACTGCTCGATCTCCTCGTACGACCTCCTCATCGGCACCCCCCTCAGTACGGAGCAGCGCGCCTTCACGTACGACAGGCTCGTCCTGCACGGCGCGAAGGAGCAGCTGCACGGCTCCGAAGCCTCGCGCCTGACCATCACCGCCTCCTTCACCACGTCGGACACCGACCCTCCGGGCCTGCCCCCCTGGATCAACGTCAGGTGGGCCCACAGCCGCGCTGCCCAGACCGGTCCCCCCCGGTAGCCGCCAATCCAGCGGGTGACCGGCCTACATGCGTGTTTAGTTCGCCGTCTGCGCCGCGAAACTCCGCTGCGAAATTCCACGAAAACAATTGTGACACGATGTACATGCCCGGCGCCTATCAACCAGTAGCTGATAACACGTAACACATCCAGCGCGTCGAATTGGGCGTGGAAGATATTTGAAAGTTATCTCGAAAGCTATCTGGGAAGCACGCCGCGATGGGCCCGACACCGCCAGGTACATCATTCCACCTCCCAGTCACCTGAGCAAAAGGGAGCAAAAGGGAGCAAAAGGGAGCAAATGTCTGTCCTGCCGAGCCCCCACCCCTCATGTCGCCTCCTCTCGACCGCCCTCCGTCCGCAACGCCATGTCGCGGACCCGAAACCCCAAAACCTTAATAGACCCTTTAAAATACCCTAAACTCCTAAACCCCTAAAACCTTAATAGAAACTCTAAAATACCCTAAACCCCTAAACCCCTAAAACCCAAACGTAAAACCCTAAACCCCTCTATCCCTCAGACCCATGGTACTCGTGTCTCCGTCGCCCGACGCCGCCATGAACGCAACGGCGCCCGGCCGCGGCCCGCAGTGGTTCGACGCGGTGGCAAGGATGGGGCTGGCGGCGCCTGGCTCGCAGTACTCCATGGACGTGGGGCCGTGGATGGTGGGTGCAACCGGCGGAGTACAGGACGTGCACCGCACCGACGAGGGGGTCCGAGCTGGGGGCAGTCCGGGAAGGGCGCTGCAGCCCCCCCCGGTGTAAGCTTCCGAGAGGAAGGGGGGAAGGGGGGCAATTGGGGAGAAGACGGTGCGCCATTCATCGGGGTGTATGTGCGTGCGTTTTGGCGTAAGGTTCACCACTTAATCCACTTAAACTTGGTAAGAGCAGGGCAAGTGAGGGGTGGGCGCTGCTTCGTGTGTTTTGGCCCCGGCTCATCTACCCCTACCCGCCTGCAGGAGGCTCACCCGCTCCTCGCACCGCCCAAGCCATGTTGATGTTTTCGTCGCCGCCATGGTGGCCTGCCGGCGCCTCCCCCTCCTCCTGCCGTGCGGCCCCTCACCTGCCGACCCACGGTTTCCCTCTCCTATCCCCTGCCGACCCACGAGTTTCCTCGCCGGCCCCCCCCAGGTGCCCGAAGCACATGCACTAGCTACACTTGCCACGTCGAGTTAACCTGTCATTTTTTTCAACCCTCTCCCCCCTCCTCCCACAGATCGCAGATGACGGCTCGTTGCACGTGCTGTTTTGGAACCCGCTGAGCGGCCCCGCCCGCAAGGTGGGTTACACGCTGACGGTGGCGCTCAAGGCGGCCTGCCCGGCTGGCTGCTCGGGACACGGCACCTGCGACGCCGCCACGGGGCTGTGCACATGCGAGGTGGGCGAGCTGGGGGGGAGAGTTCAGAGGGGTGGGAGGGGGAGTTGAGAGGGGTGGTGGGGTGGGGTTGAAAGGGGCGGTGGGGGCTGGGATTTGGGTATAGTGGGGCTGGGCGGTAGGGGGGCTGGGCGGTAGGGGGGCTGGGGGGCCTGCGGGGTGGGGCGGTGGCCACATCCGCCGCAGAGCCACCGTCGGGCACAAACATTTTACGAGAAGAGGTTGCGACGCCTGCGACTATGGCTTGTTTCTGCCTTCCGTTTCCAATGTCATGTAGAACCGTGTCTACTCGCCACCCCCCGACCCCCCCTCCGCGCCACGCCCCCCCCCCGGGGACCCTTCAACTCCCGCCAGGCCCCTTACCTCGGCAGCGACTGCTCCGTGGACCGCTCCAAGCTCAGCTGCGCCCCCGGCTCCAGCAAGCCGGTCCACCGGGACGGCCTCCGCGGCACCTGCTGGGTGCACTGCGCAGCAGACGGCAGCGGCTTCGATGACGCCGGCTGCGACGAGCTGCAGTGCGACGGGCCCACCCTGGAGCACGGGCAGCTGCGGCGCAAGGGCGGCGAGGTGGAGTGCGTGGAGGACACGTGTGCGCCGGGAGGGAGCGCAGTGGTTCTGGACCCGTCGGGTGAGGGGGCCCGCGGAGGGGGGGGCCAGGGGGGCGGGTGGGGGTTTCGAGGAAGACCCGTGGATGCGAGGGGTGGGGGTGGGGGTGGGAAGGCGGTAGGGTGGGGGTGGGAAGGCGGCAGGTGGGGAAGGGAAGGCGGCAGGGGGGGAGGGAAGGCGGCAGGGGGGGAGGGAAGGCGGCAGGGGGGGGTGGGAAGGCGGCAGGGGGTGGGTGGGAAGGCGGCGGACTTGCTGGTGTGCGGGTCGCGTGAGGTGCATCCGTCGGGGCGAGATGGATGTACGATGGAAATGATGAGGAGCCGTGCCCTGGGATGCGTCGTACACATGTTGCGTCATCGTCGTACACATGTTGCGTCGTCGTGGTGCGCCCTCCCGCCGGGACACCTGACCACCGAGGGCCCCCCCTTGAGCGCCGCCGCAGCCGGTCCGCCCTGACGCCGCCGCTGCCCCCCTCTCCGGCGCTGCCCCTCCTCCTCCCTCAGGCGACTTCCTGTGCTCCAAGCGCTGCGCCTGCCCCGAGGACGGGGGGGCCTGCGCGCTGGAGGCCAGCTGCCAGCCGGACTCCCTGCAGTGCCTCAACGGGCTGAGGCTGGCGGCCGACAAGCAAACGTGAGGAGAGGCGGGGCAGGGGGCGGGGGGGCGGCGACAGTGGCCGAGACCGAAGGGCCGTGGCCGAGACGGAAGGGTTTGTGCGGGAAGCCCTGTACTGAGCAGCCGAAGGGGGTGCGGCACCGACCCAGCCGCAACGCTCGGTCACGGGTGGTTAGGGGCGGCTGGCTCCCTTTCCCTCCCCTAATCCCTTCAAATCGCTAAATCCCAATTTCTCAACCTCTCTCAATCGCTCAATCCCTCTCAATGCCTCAATCCCTCAACCTTTAAATCCCTCAACCTCTCTAAATCTCTCAAACCCGTATCCATCCCTACATCCCGTAACCTCCCCCTCAATTCCCGATCTCGAGGCTCCGCACCGCACCGCACCTATCATAGCCCGTCGTTGTGTGCACACGTGGAGGTCACAAGCATACGGCGCACTCACTCCTGTTTTTTTGACACGCGTCGCTTAATGAGCGTGCTCAGCGGCCCCATCCTGGTCCAGGGAGGTCTCGCGTCAGCCCGCCTGGCCCGCCTGCCCGCACCGCTGCGGGGTCACACTCCACCTCGTACGGCACCAGCAGGGCCCCGCTGCTGCCCCTATTGCGCTGTCCGTCAAAGGAAGTGACGGATCGTGTCTTCCCCTCGCGGCTGACATCGCTCCTACTTCTGCTGCCACTGCTGCCGCTGATGCTGCTGCCGCTACTTTTCCTGCCTCTCTCACTACCGTCACTGCCGCTACGGCCGCTACTGCTGCTCTCACTGCCGCTACTGTTGCTCTCGCTCACTGCCGCTACGGCCGCTACTGCTTCTCTCGCTCACTGCCGCTACTGCCTCTCCCACTGCCGCTACGGCCGCTACTGCCGCTGCTGCTTCCCCGCAGGTGTGCGGCTGCCGGCTGCGAGGAGGGCGCACTGCGGCGGACCCCCTACGACCTGGACGGCGGCTCCGCCTTCTCGCTGTGCACCTGCGCCACCCCGGGCGACCCCGCCTCCTGCGCCTTCAGTGCCCCCACTCAGGGCGCGGGCAACGCGGGCGGGGTGGTGTCGTGCCTGCCGGGATACGAGCGGCAGGTGGGCGGCCGCCGCAGCGAGCCTCATGTGCATCATGAAGCTGCGGGGGTGGGGCCGCAGGGATGGGGCCGGGGGAAGGCCACCTCTTCGCCGCTCTCCCTCCCCCTTTTTTATCTGCCATAACTGTGGGAGTAAAACGTTCGGTACTACCGCTCGGTACTCCGAAGCGTGGTCATCCACCCTAGTATCCCTCTTTAACACCCTACACCCGCGTGCATGGCCCTCGCCCTCCCTCTCCTTTCCTCAACCGAGTTCTCCAGCATGCATCTCGAAACGTATCCCCTAAACGGTTTTCCTTCGTACACGGGTTTTCCCTGCAACTCCCCCCCCTCTCCCCCTCTCCCCCCTCGTCGCGCTGCAGGGGCCCACCTCCTCCACCCGCCTCTCCGACGGCCGCGAGGTCGTCACGGGCGGGAAGTGCGGACGCCTCCGGCGGCGCGGCACGTCTGGCGGCATGGTGCTCTTCTACTGCCTGCTCAGCATCGCCCTGGCGGCCGGCCTGCTGGTCGGCGGCAAGTACGGCCTGCTGTGGTACGAGCAGTACCGGTACGGCAAGTCGGTGTTCAGCCACGGCTACGTTTCTTGGCCGCTGTTCGGCAACAGAGCGAACGCGGGAGCCGGTGCTGATGACTGGTAGCTTGCGCGCAAGCAGCTTCCTTGCTTGTTTTCTTGCTTTCTTGTTTCCTTGCTTGCTTTGGGGTTTGTTTGGTTAGGGCCTTCTTTTGACGGTGGCACCATTTGGTGGCGGTCATTCCGTGTGTCCGGGCTTGTCGAGGGCTGCATCCATCAGGCGGCATGGGTGGAAGCATCAAGGTCCCTGGAAAGCTGCGTCCCGCAAAGGATACTGGTTTCGGAGCCAACTAAGGCGGCCGCATGCAGCAGCTTCAGGCCGAGCGAGAGGTGTTGGTAGTTGAGTGTGGAAGCTGTCCAGCGCCGGCCCCTCCATCACGATGGGGGGGGTAGGAGAATCTGCGAATCCACGGCCGACAAACCAAGGTGAAGATGGCGGTCCAGAAGAGACGGGAGGCGAGTAGGGGGGGGGGGTATGTGGCCGGGGGCCAGGTCAGGGGTGAAGCGCTCCACGTCGTTGTGACGCTGGAAGAGTGAGCGGGGTTGCATGTGGTGGTACTCCGGAGGTGGAGTTGCCCCCGCCGGGCCGGGGAGTGCATGTGTGGGCTTTAGGGTCCAGCCCTGATCGGGCCCGGGGGGAAAAGGATAATCCACGAATCCATCGATCAGGCCCGGGGGGGTGTTGAATGTGTGGGCTCTAGGGTCCAAGCACGGATGGAGACTCGCGATCACCTGGCGCGCTCACTGTGCAGCGGCCAGTTGCGCGGCAGCAGTTCTCTTTTCACGACCTCGAGTGGCAGCTCGCAAGGCCCCGGCCGGGGCCGGGGCCGTGCCGGCAGCAGGGCTGCTTCGTTGCAGTGCAGCCGCAAGGCTTCAGGGACCGGGGGATTCTCTTGAGGGTTGGGCAGCGGCCTCGCGGTTGCGGCGGCTCTGGGTTTCGGAGCTTGTCTGCGTGACAGACAGTACGGCGCGCGCGGTGTTGGGACGCAAGGGGGGGCTTGGGGCTCTTTGGCAGGGCGCGTGGGCGAGATGCTCTTTCGTGACGGCCCCCTGCGCGGCGGAGGGGAGGAGAGGGGACTGCGCCTTGGAGCATGCTGCGCCCGAATATCGTTTCATGTTAAGTGCGCTAGGAAAGACCGTTGCAAAAACGGTTGTGGGGCAACAAGGGTTTTGCGTGGGTTGGGTCATGAACTCATTATGTTGTCGGCCTGCGCGGCTGACGTGCCTGCGCTTCTGCGGTGTGTATGCCTCTGGAAGCATAGATCCCAGCTTTCGAGTGAGTCGCGCCTCGCACCTGGTCTGGGTGTAGTCGAGAGCTGGACGGAAGCACTTCAAACCGCGTGATTAAGTCTCAACGGAAGGCGGCCCATGGGTCACCCAATCACGCCAGGCTGCAGGCTATTGACACGGTTCGGAGGCGAGACGTTGGTTTTGAAGCATCAGGGAGCAGTAATAATCTCGTGTGGACTAGAGAAACGTTTCGGTCCTGGGCACCGTGGGCATAAATAGGTGCGTTAGGCATGTAAAAGCTGCTGCAGCTTTCGAATTCTGTATGTTATTGGTCCTGCTGGCTGCCTCTTGAGGGCTGCTGTGCTTCGGCCTCCGCTTGTTCCATTTTGTGGGCCGTTCTAGACACTGCGAGGCAATCCACATGCTTCGTTCACGTATTTCGGGCTTGGCTGCGTTGGTTAGTGGTTAGCATCCGCGGGCCGCCTTCCATCACGACCCCGGTGCCGTGTAAACACGAGAAACCGGACATACGGAAACGTCCGCTGTAGATTTGGTAGGAAATTAAGCAAAGCGCCCAAACCCAGATCGTTTGGCCACGAGTTCGCTTATGTCTTAGGGTTGCTGCCCCAGTCGCACACGCACATATACGGTTATCGATATCAGAGAGCAGACGCGCTCAGCTGGCTACGTCACTTAGGCGATTCGGGCCATTCGGCTGTCCGGGATTATTGCAAAGCATCCTTTACAAAATCGGAGACACCCCCTCTGCTGGAGAAGCTCTGTCGCCGTACGAGCGGCCCCATCGGAAGAAGTGGTGAAGTAAAAGTCCAACCGCAGTACCGCGTTTTTCGATGGCCCACACGCCGACACACGCCAACCGCTCTCAGTGCAATTCCTACCCTGAAACCGCAAACACATCGTATATAGCGACAACGAAAATCACGCTGCATGTAAAGAAAGGCTTTCTAGGTTCCAGAATGCGGCGTCAAGGTCACTGTCACAGATGGGTGACCCGTTTGACCATCGAGGGTCTATCCGAGGCTAAGTCCATAGGATCGATAATGTAAGGCGCCCAAGGGACTTCTATATGATAATGTGTGTTCAAGCATGTAAACAGCTGCTGGTTACTCGGTATGAATTCTTCATGCGTGCTGCAGCACATAGTACAATGGCATGGTGTTCTCCACCTATGGTACGAACGTGTGGCGAAAGTGAATTGAAGTTTAGGCGGGGCCAGAACTGGTGCCGTGATGTGTTAAAGCATAAGCGGGAGGCACATACTACAAATACACCCATCCTAGCCCCACCCATAAACTTGCACAAACCAGTCCGATTAGCCCCACGACACTGTTGACTAGCACAGCAACAAGCAGCGCAACAATTGTGCAAGGCCGCAACCGCCTTTAAGCTTCAAACATCGCCCAATGCCCAAAAGGTGGCTGTCCGACGACCTCAGCGACATTGCCCCTTCGACCTCTCATGACCAAACTGACCTCAGCGGAGTTACCTCTCCAACCCATCCGCTGGATTTAAAAAGCCTTTCCAGTGAAAGATGACGATAAAACATGAAAAGTTCCTGTTGGCAGGTGTATTTCAACCCCCTAAAATAAATAGTCCGTGTTACTGCAAAGCAGTTGGAAAGATAGATACTCATCTGCTGTAGCAGCTCTTGCCTGCTGGTGCCTCAGTCTGCGCTGCACCATCAATCCTTTGTCCTCCCAGTACTACTGTCCGGCCTCCTGCGCCGTGTCTGGGACACAGCGCTGCTGCTGCACGGAGGTAGCACCCGCACCGGCGGCTGCTTGCGCCAGCATCATGAGTGATGCCGCGGGAGTTTCCAACGCATCGCGTCCCGCCTCCACCCGCGCTATCGTGACCCCCACGTTCCCCCCGCTGCTGGCAGAGGTGGGGCCTCCGGAGGTGGAACATGATGGCTTGTGAGCGCCGGGCACAGGGCTAGGCGGCGGTGCCAGGCCCGTTTCGACGCCTACCATCTTGGCGGTGGAGATGATGATCTTGAGCTGCCTGCCGCACGCATCCTTAACGCTCTTATCCTCCAGGTCGTGGCCGACTGTCACTGCCACTGCAGGGCCGGGATCACACACAAACGGCGGAAGGTTCCGAAGGCGGTCGACCACGGAGGTGTGCGATGCCTCCATATCGGCCGTGAAGGCGGTCCCCAGCTTCTCCATGACGAGACCAGTGTAGCTGGCGAGCGCTGTTGCGACTCGGTGGCACTGCGCCACACGTGCATGTGCGCGGAACTTGGCCCTCTGCCTCAGCTGGTTGGCAGACTTGATGCGCAGCTCCGCTGCAGCGCCCAGCTGTGCGTGGTAGGCCTTCAATGACACTAACGCGTCTTCGAGCCGGCGCAGCATGGGCTCGACTGTACCGCGCTGCGTGTTCAGCAAGTCCTGCGCTGTCTCATCGAGCGCTTTCGCACTGTCATGGGCTGCGATACGCTCGTTGGCCTCCTGGACCACCCTGACGAGAAACAATTGGGAGCGAAACGCAGTCAGCACTGTTGCGTTTAGTTGGGTAGGTGTTCGATTCGCTCAAATTGGTCACCTTACTGCATGATTGGGGCACTTGGAACTCGTGTATGCTTGAACGTTAGCTCGTTTCCAAGCCATTCCTTGACACTGCTTTAACCTGGAGTGCCCGGACACATCCTGCCCGTACATGCCCTTACGCCTCACCCCCCACACCCTCACCAGTCTTGGTCGGGCTCACTCGAGAGCTCCAGGCAGGCGTCGTTGAAATGCTCGCGAATGATGTCAGCGACCAAGTTGTCAGGTGGGGTGTACACCGATGTCATGCCGTGCAAGGTGGCCAGCTTTCTGCACAGGCCCAGCGACACCTGGTTTTCATCCCACATCTCACGCTTCTTGAAGGAAGCCAAGAGCTCCGCAAGCGGTACCACGCCACCGTCCATCACGGCCTGTCGTCCGCTTATGCCTGACAAGGGTAAATAACGGCGAAGTCATTATCGCCATGATCGATCAGCGCTATCCTGTTACCTTGTCGGTCTGATTATGAACGGCCCCTGTGAGATACGAATCCGACACTCCTCCACCTAACGACACAGCCGCACACGGGTTACATTTTGAAACCTCAGCGCCTAACCTGCGTCCTGGTCGTCATCATTGTCGCGGGGCCGCTTGCTTGCCGGCTGGTCTTGTTTAAAAACCAGAGGGCTGTCCCACACGTCAAGCTTTAGAGGCAAGCGAGAGACATGGTCCTCAGATGCCATAAGTTTTTGTCGCACTTGGACGAGGGTCACCTGCTCCGTGTGAGAGGTGCACTTCGACTGGTTGTCGACAGTGCTCCGCTGGACCTTGTGTCGACTGAGCTGTTCGGAGTGCGCTATCATCTTCAGCACGATGGCTCCGGCGGGCTGCTCGACGCTGTTGTAGAAGCACTGAGCGCACACAGCCAAGTTTCCCCAGGCACCTGCAAAAATGCACAAAAAGAGGGGAATTCGACTCTCATTGCAACGACAGCGGCAGGTGGGAAGGCGCGTGGGAGCAGTTCGCAGCCACTGAGACGTGCCAAGGACGCGGAAGGGGGCGGCGGACAGCCATAGGAAGCGGTGGGCGGGCGAAGGGGGCTAGCGGCAAGCCATTAGACGGGTTAATGTATTTTTGCGCTCGTGCGTGATTGCTTAAGTCACCAACTGTCATCTCACCTGGCTCAGTCGTCGTGCACAGTTCATACAGGGGCACATGGAGGGACGAAGCGTCAGGCGGCACTCGCTGGTCCACTGGCAGCGCCTCGCATCCCATATGGAATACTTCATCACGCGTGTAGCTGTGGGCCATGATCATATGGATGGCCAAATGGGACTTGTTGATGAACCCAAGGCGTGTGTATTGTGCCGTGGTTGGGTTATGTCGGCAGCCCTTGATCGGGCAGGCGTAGGCTCCACCGGTCTTGGTGCAGAAGTTTGCTGCATCACACATCGTATGACTGCTAAGGGCCAAACGCAAGTGTATACAGGCGCAGCTTATCGCGTACCGGGCCTGGTTGCGGTCGGGCGCCCCATGACCGGCTTCGCCGGCGCTGCCGGGCCTTCAGTTCGAGCACATAGGTCCCTGCCGACCTTATCGTCAGTCGTAACTGACGCCAATACGTTGCGGCGTGGTTTGGGCCTCCCCGACATGGCGAGTAACTGGGTGAATGCCGCGTAAGGGCCGGCTAGAGGACAGAGAAGCAGGCTGGCAGCAGGCTGGCAGACGAGGCAGCGGCGATGAAGGCAAATATACTATTATTTCAGCGTACGTTGATTTAGGACAGGGCCTTGGCGCCAAATGAACACACTTAGTACGACTAACTGCCGCATTTCACCGCCACAATGTACCCGGCCCAGGGACGGGGGGGTCCAGGGACGGGCGGCCCGTCCCTGGCCGCACCGGCCGTGATGAAACGCCCCGCGCAGCGCCAAATCGCGCGTTTATTGCCGCGTCCAGCTCTAAAAACATAGAGCAAACAAACAGGGGGCTCTCGCGGCCACACGCTGGCCCTCCGGAGCTCTGACCGACTCAGACGCACTGCAAATGCAAGCCCGGTACGCCGAAAGTCCTCGCGCAGGCGCCCGTTTTCGTTGCTCGCCTACCTCTAACAAATAGCATACCTCTTTTCCTAGCCGCGTTCCTAGCCGCTTCAAACTCGCGTGACTGCCATCACATGCCTCCAACACTACCGCGCGCGCAAGTTACCGGCTCGCAGTAATATGAAGAAGAGTCAGCAAGAACGGCCAGCTGCCAAGCGGCGAAGGACTGCCGGAGCCCAGGCCGTGGGGTGAGGCGCGCGCGCGTGTCAGGGCCTGCCCCGCCTAGCGTCCTCCGCTGCCCTGTTCCACGTCAAGGGGGCCTGCCCGCCACCCCCCTCCCTCCTCGCAGGATCCCGTCCGGTGGCGGGGGCGACGACGTAGCGGCGCCCGCTGGCCCCCAACTGTGGGGGAACGCAGGAATGGCGGAGCTCTTACAGAACACGATGCAAATGCTTGCAGCTGTTCGGCGGGAACAGTATGAGACGCGAGCCATGGTCAATGCGGTATTGCATAATCAGCTTGCTAACTCAGCAGCAGCGGGGGCGCTCCACCCGCCGCAAGGGCAACAGCTGCAGCTCTCGCCCCACCTCCAGGGCCTCGGGCCGGATCACTTCGGATTGATGGGGGCCTTGGCAGTGACGGCGGGGGGGGCGCAGCAGGGGCACCAGCCGCAGCTCTCGCCCCACCTCCAGGGCCTGGGGCCGGATCCCTTCAGGCAGGCGGTGGTGGGGCCGGCGGCGGCGGCGGCGGGGGCGCAGCAAGGGCACCAGCCGCAGCTCTCACCCCACCTCCACGGTGCGTTAGCCAGCCAGATGCGGGCAGCAGCTGCGGCTGTGGCAGCGGAGATTGCTGTTGCTTGCAGCCAGCACCCCAGCACCTCTCCAGGCTTGCCACCACCATCATCCACCGATACGCCGGCCTCCACCAAGGGGGCTCCTAAGGGCGGGAAGCAGGGGAACTCACTTGCTACCTGGCCGGAGATAGAGGGGCTGGACCTGCTGCCAGGCCAAAAGCCATGGACCAAGGAGCCGGAGACGCTGGACGACCTATTTGACCTCTTCTGTAGCGGCGTCAAGATTGGGGACAGGACCATTGTTCCCGCGTGGTCAACACTTTACAGCAAGTACGGCGACAAGTGGTACCCGGCCAACGACAGGAGCCTGCGTAAACGTTTAGGCGAGCTGAAGCACCTGTACGACATCTGCATCGAGGATACTGCCCAGCTGCGGTCGTGCACCCCGAAAGAAGCGGCGGCCTTCTGGACGAGGAAGCAGAAGGAGCACGCGACGCTCACTGCCACAGGCAAGCTGCAGGCTTTGAAGGTGTACTGGGAAAGCATCGTCAACCCGCTGCGGAAGGACAGGCCCAAGTTCGAGGCGTACGTAGCAAAGCAGCGGCCGCCAAACTTCATCTCGCCGACCAAGGAGGTCTTGGAACGGAAAAAAGTAAGCTGACAGCAACTTTGTGGCCCAGACCGAGTATAAGTAGACTTCTAGAGGGTGCACAATGTTCTGGACGAACCTGGGCATCTCACACACTCTTGCCTGTATGCACGCAGGGCAGCGGAAGCGTTGCCGCAGCAACGGAGGTGGAGACGGCAGCACTGCTGCTATTGGAGGGTGCATCCGCAGCCCGGGACCTGGTAAGTTAGCAACGGTTATAACGGATGCCCGCCAGTTATAATGGATTCCTTCACCAGTCCCTGGGGTTACGCAGGCAAGCTCCAGCGGAGAGCAGGGCGCCAGACCGGCAGTGGAGGGGCCACCCGCGGCTGAGATCCTGGTGGGTCTTAACGGGGGCCCACTTCATTGCCTATCAGTTGTTTTAACTGTAATTGGGGGTGGCATCCTGGTGGCAGGGCCGGAATCTGAGGGCAAAGTAAGTGAGAGTGAGCACGTTTGATTCCGTTCATGCCTTGCCCTGTATCCAAACAGAAGAAGGCACCGCGCTCGGGGCATCACATGTTCATCAGCCACGAAATGAAGACGGCGGTTGTAAATCTTTCGGAGGCGGTGCGGCGGTGGAACGACTTGAATTTCGCGGAACAGGACGAGTGGAACCAGAAGTGCGCAGCCACCAAGCAGGCGTTCAAGGACGCCGCAGCCAAGAAGGCGCTGTAGCAGGGGGGTTTGATAAATCCGCGAATCCACGGCCGAATCCAGGCGCTGTAGCAGGGGGGAGCAGGGGCTTTTGCTTTGTCGCTGCTTAGAAGACGCTGACCTTGTCTGACGCAGAGGACAATAGCCAACCTTCATGGTATCCATGTTGGGCAGGGCGACAGCTGTGACCGGTTGTATTTGGTAGGCATAGGGACAATGGCAACAACGGTGGGGGGGGCTTACGAGGTCTATGATAGGTGCAAGTTGACTCTAGGGACAAGCATAAGGATATGGCGTGTTGAATGCACTCAGGCGTGCGGGTGGCAGCTTGGATGGATGTGTAACATGCGAGTGAGCGGTGTACGGCTGTTGACAGCATGGGCAGACGTGTGCGGGCGGCTGTTGACAGCATGGACAGACATGTGCGGGCGGTGGGCATGTGGATAGACGCGTGCTGGGGATCCTGATCTGTAAAATCCAATCCTAAAACGACTGTCGTTCGGGCTGGGTTACCGGGGTAAACCGATCCGTCGGCTTACTGGGGCTGGTCGGCTGGAAGGGGGAAGTCCTCGTGTGTTGCCGTACGTGACCCTAGGCTCCCACCAGCCGCGCCCAACTAGTACCGAGTATGATATGAATAGCTGGTATACCGGTATGCGTGTGCGCTTACCAATAAGAATAAAAAGTCAGTCTCCGGCCTAGTGGAACACTTTTACCCTCGCCAATCCTTACATTAAATGTGGATTACCCCGTACAGAATGCGAGAGTTACAAGGACGGGCCAGGGACCGGCTCGGGAACGGGTCAGGGACACGGCCAGGGAACACCTATAAACCGCTCTGCTGTAAACGGACGCTCTGGACGGGCAAATGTTCGGTAGTCTAGGCACACTTTTTTTATTACTTTTGGGAGATAACGAACTACTGATTTCTTTATCGGATTCAATTGAAGAGAGGCGAATTTTCACCCACGCGCCAATGCCAAATTTCCAAATGGTTAGGCATGTGTACGCTGTCATTCCTCATTTGATAACTAAAAGTGGGTAGGATTTCTTGCAAATTGCTGTGCACCAGTTCTACGCATATTAACAGTTCTGCTCCCCGACGGCACGATTCGAGCCGCGAACCCAACCCACAGGACACCTGTGGTACCTCTCATACAAGGAGGACATGCCGTGGATGTTGTAGTGTCCGCTATGTTTGGCGGACGAAGTTTGTCTCTTGCCTGACACCCGCTTTGCCCCTTGCAAGGTTAAAGCAACTTGCAATTAGTACGACGCATCGCAAATCTGTATTTTTCATTGATGTTGTAACAACTCAATTTCTGTATCAATTGATGCGAGCTTGGGAACGTCATATGGGTCGCTCATCCGTGACCGTGACCCAACGTATGTTGGGATCCAACTACACGGCTTGGCTCTTTGTAATATCAAAAAAGGAACAAATGTGTTCAAACTGGCCATGTTTGCTTCGCGAAAGGCACAGGGGTCAGGTAGACATCTCATTTCCCACTACCGGTACCGGTATCGAGACTGCTGGCGCAGCTGAATCACCCTATATGATCGCAATAGCTAAAGACGCTGCACTAAAGCTCATGTCGGACATGGTCCGGCTTCACTGTCAGGTCTGAAAATCCCGGTCGCGCGTTCCACGGCCCCATGGACCCAGGATAGACACGTACCGGATACGTCGTCATCTGATATGAGGATACATTCCGCATTTGCAGACACACCCAGATGACTCCAACGTCTGTGGTCGTGATGCCGGGCTGGAAGGTGAGCACGTGCCCCTCTGAAATCAGCTGCAGCAGCTTGCTCCCCCCCGGAGATGCGCCCTCTCTTCCGGTGACTACCACGACCTCCAAACCCGCCCTCGTCATTTACTTCGTTCAGGCACTCCGCCGGAAATCCGTGCCCAGCTGCACGCCGTGCTCAGTGACCTGCTTCGGCTCGATCTGTCCGAGCAGGAACGACGGAAAAAAACGTTTCAGGAGCAGCCGCAGCAGCAGCAGCTGTCTGACCAGCAGCAGCAGCGGCAGGAGCTGTCAGACCAGCAGCAGGAGCAGCGGCAGGAGCTGCCACAACAGCAGCAGCAGCGGCAGGAGCAGATGTCAGGCCATGGTTGGGCGCATGCCACGGATCTGCAGCAGCCCACAGGGGCCCACCATCGTCAGGACCAGCTGCCGCCGTACACCAGTTGCCCGCCGGCGGACAACGGCGGCGCTCCGCCCAGCACGCCGCGTACGTCCACGTCCACGTCCACGCGTACGTCCACGCCGACGCCTACGCCGGCGGCACCCAGCGGCTACTGGTCGTGGTGGTGGAGGTGTGACGGCTCCCAGGATGCGGCGTGCGGCGGAGCTGGCGGCGGCGGTGCGCCCAGCGGCGACATCCCCGGCGGCGGCGGCGGCGGCGGCGGAATGAGCAGTAGCAGCGGTGGCGTTGATCGGGCAACACCGCCTCTGCCGCCGCCCCTGTCTGTCGGCCCCTGCGGCCTCACCCACCCCGGCTACTGCCCCGCCGGCTACCTGCGGCGGCCGTACGCGCTGCAGCTGGCCTGGGCGGCGGCGGTCTGGCGAGTCACGGGTGAGTTTCCGTACCCCATGGTACGGCAGCTGCGGCCGCCGCTGCTGCAGGAGGGCGACGCCTACACGGCTGCGCTGGCGGAGGCGGAGGCGCTGCTGCCGCAGCTGCTGGGTCAGTGGCGGCCCCACCAGGGGGAGGAGGCGCCACCGGCAGCAGGGGCAGCAGGGGCAGCAGGGGCCGCAGGTGCGGGTGTGGCTGGAGCGGACGGCGTTTCTCCGCATTCCGGCCGAGGAGGTCGAGGGGGCCAGCCGCATGTGGCGGAAGAAGAAGAAGCTGCCACGGAGCCGTCGGCGCCGGCGGTGCGACCACCAGACCAATCACTGTCAGCAGCAGCCGCGGCAGCAGCAGCCGCAGCAACGGAGTGCGCCGCTTCGGCAGCGGTGCCGGCAGCGGTGCCGGCAGCATCCCCTCTGTCACCACCGTGGGCGGCCGCGGCGACGCTGCCCGGCGCCTGGTCCGGCTCCGGAGAGCGGACCAACGACGGATCTGTTATGAACAGCCTTCCTGCCGGCAGTCCGCGGAGCGCTGCTGTCGCGACGATCGACGTCGCGACCCCCACCGCTGACCACGGGTTTCCCTCGAACACCGCTGACCCCCCGGGCCCCCCTGCCGGTATTTCCGCTGGTATTTCCGCTGCGGCTGCCTTCGCCCCCAGCACATCGCCATCAGCGCATGACCTCCCCGCCGCGGCCGCCACCGCCGATGGCGTCCCGGAGCGCCCTTCCTCCCCGGCCGTCACCCGCACCGCCGCCCTCACCCGCCTGCTGCTCAGCGCCCCCCTGCTGTACCTGCTGCTGGGCTTCCGGATCACTGCGGGCAGCGCGACCCGGCTGGTGGCGCTGCCGGCTCTGGGGGAGTGCTGGGAGGCGTTCGAGCGCAGGCACGCGCCGCCGGGCAATGCAAGTGTGCTGACCGTAGGTGGGTGGGTCGTGCTGGCCGGACGGCACCATGGAATGTACGCGCGAGCCAGGCAGGGCGTGCTGAGGGCGGGGCCCTGTGCTGGCTACTTGGTGATTGCGATCGCGTTGTTTTGGCTGGACTTGCCCTTGACCTTGTCTCATGTTGCTGAGTGGGCGGAATCAGCCCTTGACACGCTGCTGCTCCTGCATGTCGCAACACTGCCCGGCCGGCTGCTTGGACCCCCCACCCGGCTGCTTGCAACCCCCACCCGGCTGCTTGCAACCCCCACCCGGCTGCTTGCAACCCCCACCCGGCTGCTTGCAACCCCCACGCGGCTGCTTGCAACCCCCACCCGGCTGCTTGCAACCCCCACCCGGCTGCTTGCAACCCCCACCCGGCTGCTTGCAACCCCCACCCGGCTGCTTGCAACCCCCACCCGGCTGCCTGCAACCCCCACCCGGCTGCTTGCAACCCCCACCCGGCTGCTTGCAACCCCCTCAGGTGCACGTGCGCTCACCAAACACACCCACCGGGACCTGCGGTCCGAGTGGTGGCCGCGAATGACTGGCAGCGAGGCGGCCAAGAACCAGCTGGCCCGCGGGTCGCTGACGCGGCTGCTGGGGGGCGCGCTGTGGCTCAACGTGCACCAGCTGCCGCCCTTCGACGCGCCAAAGTACGTGCTGGAGGTGCGGAACGAGCAGGTGAAGATGCGGGGGGGGGAGTATGGGGGAGGGTTTCGAGGAAGACGCGGGGGGCGGGGGGGGCTGCTGCATGGCTGGATGGGGTTGGTGGGCGGGGTTTGGGTCCTGGTGATGAGGAACACGACAGGGTCGGTTGGGTCGGTTGGATAGGTGAGGCGAGGTTGGGGAGAAGTATGCCAGGGGGCCCGCGAAGGCACGTGGCTCGTGAAAGTTAGGAGGGGGTGGGAACGAGGACAAGGGGCCGTTGCAGCGTAGGTGAGCCGTAGCCGCATACGGTACGTGCCAAACTGATGGGAGGTTTCGTCGACGGGAAGAGGAGGAAACCCATGGGTCGGCACGGCGGAGTGGTTCGTTGCAGGGCGGAGTGGTTCGTTCCAATCCAGCAGTCTATCCACCCCGACCCCGACCCCTCGCTCGCAACCCTTCATCCTCCAACCCGCAGCCCCCCCCCTCTTATCAAACCCCCTCTCCCCTTTCCTCCCCTCCCCACCCCTTTCCCTCGAACCCCCTCTTATCAAACCCCCACCCCACTAACTCCCTCCCGTCTCCGAATCCCTCGAAGCCTCGATGGTCCCAACCCCTCGTCCCGCAACCCCTCGTCCCGCAACCCCTCATCCCGCAACCCCTCGTCCCGCAACCCCTCGTCCCGCAACCCCTCGTCCCGCAACCCCTCGTCCCGCAACCCCTCGTCCCGCAACCCCTCATCCCGAAACCCCTCGTCCCGCAACCCCTCGTCCGGCAACCCCTCGTCCCGCAACCCCTCGTCCGGCAACCCCTCGTCCCGAAACCCCTCGTCCCGCAACCCCTCGTCCCGCAACCCCTCGTCCCGAAACCCCTCGTCCCGAAACCCCTCGTCCCGCTCCGGCAACCCCTCGTCCGGCAACCCCTCGTCCCGCAACCCCTCGTCCCGCAACCCCTCGTCCCGCAACCCCTCGTCCCGCAACCCCTCATCCCGCAACCCCTCGTCCCGCAACCCCTCGTCCCGCAACCCCTCGTCCCGCAACCCCTCGTCCCGCAACCCCTCGTCCCGCAACCCCTCGTCCCGCAACCCCTCGTCCCGCAACCCCTCGTCCGGCAACCCCTCGTCCGGCAACCCCTCGTCCCGCAACCCCTCGTCCCGCAACCCCTCGTCCCGCAACCCCTCGTCCGGCAACCCCTCGTCCGGCAACCCCTCGTCCCGCAACCCCTCGTCCCGCAACCCCTCGTCCCGCAACCCCTCGTCCCGCAACCCCTCATCCCGCAACCCCTCGTCCCGCAACCCCTCAACCCGCAACCCCTCATCCCGCAACCCCTCGTCCCGCAACCCCTCGTCCCGCAACCCCTCGTCCCGCAACCCCTCGTCCCGCAACCCCTCGTCCCGCAACCCCTCGTCCCGCAACCCCTCGTCCGGCAACCCCTCGTCCAGCAACCCCTCGTCCCGCAACCCCTCGTCCCGCAACCCCTCGTCCCGCAACCCCTCGTCCCGCAACCCCTCGTCCCGCAACCCCTCGTCCCGCAACCCCTCGTCCCGCAACCCCTCGTCCCGCAACCCCTCGTCCCGCAACCCCTCGTCCCGCAACCCCTCGTCCCGCAACCCCTCGTCCCGCAACCCCTCGTCCCGCAACCCCTCATCCCGCAACCCCTCGTCCCGCAACCCATGCTGCTCTATCTCGCCCCCCCTACCTGCTGCCTGGTGTCCCCCCCCGCGTCAGGGCTATGGCGCCAGGTGGGCTGTCGAGGACGACAGCGCCGCAACGCAGGACGCAGCTGCAACATGCAGCACCGCTCCAGGGAAGATTCAGCCGCCGGCGCCGCCGCACGGCGCTATGGCGCTGGTGCCCACCTCCGCCTTAGCACCTCCTCCGGGCGCACCGGAAGGGTTTCGTGGGACGGCGCCGGCGGCGCCGGTACCGGACACGGCGGTTGCGAGCCGGGGCGCGCCGGCAGCAGCCGAGACCACTTCACCGTCGGCGCCCGCACCACCACCGCCGCCAGCGCCCGCAGGAGCCGCGAGGGCTTCGGCGGGCGGAGTTCCAGCCCGGCCGCTGCCGCTGCCGCGGGTGCAGTTCCGTGGGTTCTTAGAGCCGCAGATGCAGGGCGGGCACGATGTGGGGTGGCGGCACTAGCTCCGTCGCTGTCAGGTGGGGCGCGGACGAGGGAGGCGTCCGAGAGGTCGGTTGGTCGGTTGGTCGGCGGGGCTGGCCTGGTGAGTGCGTGCAACAGTCTGTGTGCACCGAGTGCTAGCGGTTGATGCGCTCATCGCGCAGGTACCGGTAGTCAGGGGTCCGACAGTCGGATGAGGCGCACGTGTGCCTTACTACATCGGTGCTTAGGTACCAGTAATTGCGTTCCGGGGCACGGGGCTGTGACTCGGCGGAGCTTGTCTGGCTTTCTTGGCCAACGGAAGTGAGCCAATTGTATGCTTTAGTAACGAGTTACGGAGTAGCGGGCAGGCTAATTTACGCTCTCGCTCAGGGCAGTTTCAGGGCACCATCCATTCCCCCCCGCTCTCAAACATTACGCGCGGTGCCTAATGACTTGCTGCGTATTTCTGGGCTGGGGCGATCCCTTGGGATCCTACTGAGATGTGACAAAGGAAAGCGGTGCCAGCCTCTTGACACCTGGTCCAACACACTGCACAGCAGTGTCAGTTGGTAGCCAAACAGTCGTGTAAGCCAAGTCGCAAGCGGGTAGCCGCTGGATCATTAGGAAACTGTCTGGTGGCTGTCGCACGCCTGGACTCTGGCCGTTGCGACGCTTTCTTGCTAGGGAGACGAGCCGTGTAGGCATGTGGAGATGTGAGGCTGACGGCGTGGGAGAAAAGTACTCTCGAGCGAGTCGATAACGTTGGCTCTTCGTCCTGGGGCTCAAGGAAGTCGCTCTCACCTACCAACGCGCCCATCGCACGATTTCACAAAGAGGTTGTCCTGGCTCGGGTCGCGACTGCGTACGTAAGCGCGACGCTCATGCACTCGGGCGTGGTTATCCTAGTTTCATAACTGGGCCTGTTGGGAGGTCACGTTCAGTGCCGGGGTCGTGTCTGAGTCCGAGTTCAGCGTAGCATTCCGATCCTGCCTCGATGCGCAAGGGCCAGACTTCTCGGACAGTACCTCACTGTTCGTTACATAAACTGTGGGTATCATTTCAGGCAGTCGCGGACTGCCTTGGTCCGGACTCAGACGAGATACTGACCCGCTTAGACACTTCACGCGGGTACGTAGAACGTTGACCAAAAGTCAAATGACCACTGTGTCAATCAAGCATTGTGTCATGACAAGGTGACGTGATATGCAACGCCTACGTACATGAGCAGGGCCAACAACCACCAACTGACCCTCAACGACCCCAGCACCGCACCGGGGTGCCCTCCATGACTAACCATACTGAGAGGTCACCATCCCCAGAATCCGGAAGTTGCTGAGCAGGGGAATCCCATTAACCGTGGGCCGCCAGCACCCCGCCTTGCGGGAGCCCTCCCAACGCACCCCCCTCCACAGCCGCCGGAACGCACCTGGCAGTCCATACCAGTCCATACAGGGCCGAGCATGTCTCAGCATCCCCCGCTGGGCTCCCCAGCGCTGCTGGAACGAACACGTTTGGACCGTTCGGACACCAAAGCCAGTAGTGGACCTGCCTTTCTCCAGTACCAGCGATACTTGCGTTCAGGTTGCTGCCAAATATGCGGGAACACTTTTCTTGGATACCGGTACTGCAGAGACCGAACGAGGTTATAAAAGCCCACCCTACTAGAGGCTCCAAGTCCCAACAAACAGCCCTGGCCCAGTAACCCCAATCAATGGCAAAATCGACTGGCTCTCTGGAGAAGCAACACGCCAGCCAGCGCACCTCGTATGCGGGTAGTACTAATCGTAATGTGGGTGTCCGAGCGGGTGAGCCACGCACGGCGCAAGGGCACCGATTACGATTCAGTTTCCGAGTTTGCATCGGAGAGCGCATGTCGGCAGGAGATAGGTGCTTACACGGCTGGGCAACCGGGAATAAGACAGCGTCAGAGCTGAACCGTGTATGCTGTATGGGGCATGCGGCGACGTCAGGTTGTGCGGCGCGACGACGGACCGTGAGCGAATGGCGCTGCCCGCCTCGCATCCCACTAGTGGCTGGGGTCCTCAGAAGGGCCACAAGGCCTTCCTTGCTTTGCACCGCGGCCCCTAGTTCCGTACCGCTGCGCACCGCTGGCGAGAACTCCCTGCATTGATCCGCGTTAACACCATGCAGCCGTCCATGGGCTCATCGCTTTGGGTGAACAGCGCAGCCCGCCGGGCGTCAGCTCGGCCCGGCGGAGCGCTCGTTGAGGTTACCGGCCTGAGTACGGCATCAATCTGAGTACCCACACGGGCCTATCAGCAAAGCACGTAGTTACGCGGCCTGGCAATGGAATATGGCTACCTAGCAGACTTCGGGTCCCTCGTCGCAATAATCGCTTATTTCCATACGAGAGCTTACCCCTGGTTGCACTGGGCGGCACCTCCCTTACGGCTTACGAGTGCTCCCTTAGCCGGGTCCTAACTCCATTTGAAATATTGTACGTGTAGGATTGTGGTTTAACGAGTCAGGTGAAGGCTACCTGCGAACCTGCCACGCACAATACAGGCCACGCAAAACACGCCAACCTTGTCGGTTTTCGTTTCCATCCTTTGCCTCCTTCAGCGGTCGGCGATGATCCTGATGGCTGTAGACGAAGTTCTCCTGTAGCCCCGGGACAAGAAATGTGTGCCTCAAGCTAACCAAGCCGCCGGCTCCGGAGGCTGGCAGTGAGTTGTTAACGTAAGAGCTGTTGGCTACTTTAGTTTTCAGAAACGAATCAGGAGATATCGGGAGGGAATTAATACACAGGTTTTTGCTCCACAGGGATATGCACTGAACAGTGTAAGCAGCTTTCTTTTGGACGAGAGGCCAGTAAGGCGTTACTGTATCCAGCTCACTACTGGACTGAGATGCTTCGTGGAGACGCGTTTATCGATGATGAACAGGTTTCGTCTTTAGGAAAGCTTGTTCCTTATGATACCAACGATTTGAATGCTCCGAGACCATGCGGAGCCCTTACTTCCACCCATATTCGCTCCCAGCAGACGCAAATGACATGGAATCGTAGGAGTGTCACTATATATAGGTATATTATTTGTCTCGTGCATAGTATCGCTTCTTCACCAGACACGCTTGCAGAGCCTCCCACGCGCAAACCATTTTCACGTCGCCATGCTGCTGCGCGCTTCAAACGTAGCACTTGATGGTGTATGCAATGGGAGGCGGCAGCTGCCTTGCCAGGCGTCTCGACCGGTCGTCGCAGGCACGTCGCTCGCTCGAGTCGCTGTCCATGAAATGCCTCCACACAGCTCTTTTGACGTCGTCCACCTATCCTTGCCACTCTCTCTACGAAGCCATCGCAGGACTCACCCAGAATCGCACGCCATGCCCAACATCTCCGTCCCATCCCGCGCGCAGGCCGCACGAGCCGCTCGCAACAGCCCCGCCGTCGCGCAGCGCAGCTGCTGGTGTGCCAAGCCAGTCCACAACAGCAGCAGGTGGCGAGCACCAGCGTAACCGCTGAACCCGGGGCCGAGACCTCGGAGGTGCCCTCGGGCAAGTTCGAGTAAGCAGCCAGGCACAGCGCGCCCGATCGTCGCACGGCTTACCGTTAGTTGCGGTCGCGAATCCGCCACCATATCGTCTCTCGCTGCGTGCGTTCCACCTCGAGCACCTTGCGGTTTACCGTTCTTTGACCCTCGAGCACGTAACTCCCAGTACGATACCGCCCTGCACTCCAGCGCGCTCCCAAGCGCGGCCCTAGGCGGCCTGGTTCCTTCCAACAGCACGTGGGGCAACGTGTCCACATGCAGGATCACTCACGGGGCCTGGTCCCCACCCCCAGTTCTTTTAATGTAACCCCCCAGTTCTCCAGCATGCATCTCAACACCTCTGTTCTAAACGGATTTTTCTCGCATCCACGGGTCTTCCTCGAACCCCCCCGGGTCCACTCCGCCGGCACCGCCTCCCCCACCTTCCTGCCACCCGCCAGCCCTCATGCGCCCCTCGCGTCACCCATCGCGACCCCCTCCCACCACAGCCCGCCCCCTCGCTCCTCCGCCCGCACCTCACCGCCTCACCGCCACTGCCACTACACCCTGACACACACGCAGCGCCCAAGAGACTCCATCATCCGTACCCCTCCCTGCGCAGCGCAGGAGTATTGGCACCCCGCGGCCCCACCCCACACCACAACCAGGTCAACCACGTGCATCCCGTGTTTGCACTTCCTGGGCGCCCCTCCCCGCCCCGCCCCCCAAGCATCCCAGCTGAAGGGAGCTCCCCCGCCCCCCAAGCATCCCAGCTGAACCTCCAAACCTGCATAATCCCTCCGTACCTCTTGCGAGGCTCTCGTTGCCGTGCGTGCTGCGCTGCTGCGCCCTCCTGCGTGCTGCTGCTCACTAGGGACTGCTGGCCAGTAGATTGACGCAACCCCGCGACTCGTCCCCCAACCCCCCCCCCTTTTCCCCCCCCCGACCCACCCCCTAACCCCCTTGCCCCTCCCCCCCAACCCCCTTCCCACGTCAAGTAACCGGGTCTTCTCGCCCCCTCCCCGCCTTTCCACCCAGGATCACCCTTCGAGGCCTGGAGGCCCTCCAGACCGTGCGACTGGGGCTGGTGGGGCAGGGGCAGGGGCAGGCCGTCGTGGTGACGGAGGTGGCGGAGGACAGCCAGGCGGAGAAGGTGCGTGCGGGGCGGCGATGACGGCGGGGTGGTTGCAAGGAAACCCCGGAGGGGGCGGCGGGGCGGGAGAGGAAACCCTCGCGCGCTGAGGGCGGAGGGGGGGGCGGAAGAGGGCTGGTTCCGGAGCTGGGTTGTGTGGTGCACAGTGTGTGGAGCAGGGCGTACCTGGAGGGGCGGCTGGTAGGGTCCGGGTCGTGGGATTGGTTGGGGGGTAGGCGCCGGTTGGGACACCCCGTGGTTTAGCGCGGCTGGCTTGCGGCCCTGCTGCTCATGCCCGGTGCCTGCGTCCGCCTCCCCTCGCAACCCCTGCTGGGCGGTCCCCCCCACCCTCTACTGGGTCCTTCCGTCCGCACCTTCTTCTGCCCGCTCCCGCACAGCCCTCCATCCAGCCCCAGAGCTGCCACCCTGGGCCGCTACCCTGACCCACGATTCGCCCCCCTTCTCATGCATACCTTCATCCTCAACCCCCAACCCTTCCCAAACCCTAAACCCTAGAACCCCCAACCCTTCCCAAACCCTAAACCCTAGAACCCCCGCCCCCTCCCAAACCCTAAACCCCCAACCCCGCGCAGCTGGGCGTCCGGCGGGGCTACAAGCTGAACGCCCTGAGCGACCCCATCCGGTACGGCACCATGTGGGTCCTGGAGGACCGGCCCAGCCTCCGCTTCGTGGTGGACACCTTCAAGATGCGCCGCTCCTCGCCCATCGACCTGGAGTTCCAGCCGCTGGTGTCGGAGGAGGGTGAGGAGGCGGCGGCGGCGGGAGGGGGGCAGCGGGGAAGTGGGGGGGGGGGTCGACGCGGCGGGGGAGGGGGAATCGGCGCGGCCAGAGGGGGGGCCCCTCTCTGGCCGGTGGCAGACGACCGGACCCCACCCACCCATCCGCCTCCCGCACGCAGCATCTCCACCACCTTCCATGAACTCTCCCCCCCGGTCCCCACTCCTGCCCCCACTCCTGCCCCTCCCTGCACTCTTGCCGTTCAGACATGGACGCCCTCTTCGGCAACCTGACCGCAAGCACTAGCGGCGCCGAAGGCGGGGAGCCCGCCGCCGCCGCCACCAGCAGCAGCAGCGGTGGTGCGGTGGACATGTCTCCTGACAATACCGCAGCCAGCATAAGCAGCATCGACCAGATGATGGGGACAAGCAGCGATGAGGAGGGACCCACAATCGGTGAGCTCCGCACCGGCAGGTTGGGGGCCCGGGCGGGAGGGGGTAGAGGAACCCGGAGGAGCGGGGGGAGGGGGTAGAGGAACCCGGGGGTGCGGGGGGAGGGGCTCGACTGAGGGGCGGCGAATGAAGGGCGACGCAGGTGGGCAGGCAGGGGCGAGGGCGGGGGGTGAGCGAGCGAGGCGCGTGGCACGGCACTGCGTGCCTTCGACTGGGCTCCGTCCTCGCGGCGTGTATGTGAGTGTGTGCGCCCACCCCACCCCACCCCAACCCAACCCAACCCAACTGGCACCCCGCTCCTCCCCCCTCCTCCCCGCCCCGCCCCCCACCGACCCCAGGCGAGCGCCTCGCCTCCAAGTACGCGGCCCAGCAGCGGGCCCAGCTGGCCAACAACCAGGTGCAGAAGCGCATCGACAGGCGCAAGGCGTACATGGAGATCGACGACCAGGTAGGGGCGGAGGAGCGGTCAGGGGGAGCTGTCAGGGGGAGCTGTCAGGGAGAGGCATCCCCCGGGTAGCGAGCGGGGGACCGACCAGCCAAACCTACCCTTCCCTTCCCTACCCTTCCCTGCGACTGCCCCACCCGTGATGAGCCTCCCTCCTCCCGCCTCCTATCGCCTCCCGCCTCTCTCCTCCCTCCCGCCTCCCCTCCCCCCTCCCCCCCTCTCTCCTCCCGCGTCACCGGTTCTTTAATTGTAACTTCTCTCCTCCCCTCCCTGCGCCACGCAGCGCGATGACACGGGTCTGCTGGTTGGCCTGGCCGCCGCCTTCGTCCTGCCCGCCCTCATCATTCTGGTGGTGGCCTACTTCAACGGCTACCTGGACCGACTCTACCTCACGGCGCTGACGCTGAGGTAGCGGCAGGAGGGGGGGAGGAACCAGCCGGCCAGCCAGCCAGCCAGCCACCCAGCCAGCCAGCCAGCCGGCCAGCCAGCCAGCCAGCCAGCCAGCCAGCCAGCCAGTACCCCGGGGTGAATAAATCGGAGCTGAAGAGTTTGCAGCGTGGGGTGATGACGGCGGCAGCCGACCCCTTATGCGGGGCCGTGGCAGCATACGTGGTGTTGGGGCGGAACGGTGTGGAAGGGGGGGATGGCAGTGGGGAAGGAGGTGGAAGGACGGGGCGGTTACGGAGGTGGGAGGCAGGGGGTAAGGAGGTGGAAGGACTGGGGGGTAACGGAGGTGGGAGGACTGGGGGCTGGGCAGCAGGTGCGCGGGTGGTCGCAGGTAGGGGGTAGGTGGAGGAAGGTGCGATGCTGCGACGCTCTGACGCTGGATGCGGAGTCAACCGACGTCCCTTGTTCCATGGATCAGCTGCAGTGCAGCCGGGGAGGGAAGGGGGAGGCGGAGGGACGTAGGGGCGCGTTGGCGCTTGCTTGGTTCAAGCAGGTTACGGCTCGAGCTCTGCTCAAGAGCCGCTAGCTGACCAGGCGTGCGCTGTGATGTGGTGCGATGTGTGAGGGGGGGGGGCTGGGTTGCTGTGGGAGATGGGGGGTATAAGAGGAGCTCGGTGGTTCGGCACTGTGAAGTGAAACCGATTGTAAGGAGTCCTTGTTGCTGCGAGAGCAGCTGCTGCCATCCGAGGGTGGGAGACGGGGCGCGGACAGAAGAACACAAATGCATGTGTATTGCGCCTTGTAACACGCCAAGCAAACGGGGCAACAGGGGGGGAGGGAGCTGCAGGTTATTTGTTACCCGCCACGATGGTGAGGGGACGTAAGTGAGAGAAGGGGGCCGGCGGGTAAGGACCCGTGCTGTACGGGATCTATCGTCGGGTGCGGACGTCGGGTTGATACATTAATGTGGCACATGCGGATGTCATATCCCAGCGGATTATCCGCTCTGCTGCGCCAACGTTGCAGCAAGAGGAAAGGAACCAGCGACACGAGACGGCTGCGCGGGGCTTCTGCCACTGAATTGTGCGTCTGCGCTGGGTGCTTTGTGAGGCTGCAGAGGGGACGGCACCGTCGCCGCGCCGCCGAGCCACACGCGTTTCATGTGTGTGTACATGTTATGGGCTTATGGCTCCATCTAACGTTCAGATGTCATCCGGTCACTCCTCCCTGTTGTTTCCCCTTGCGGGAAGCTGGCTGGGGCTAACCGCTTCTGGAGTGACGGTACGAGCGACGGTACAAACTGCACGTCGTAGGGCCCCTTGAGGGCCCATTACTTCCCGACTGCTTAGCAGGAAGGCCAAGCCATCTGTAATAAGTCTTGGCCTACAACCAGATTCTCTCAGACGCGTTAACAAGGGACACAGCCCTCGGTCCGGCTGGGGTTCTGCCGCGGTGTGTTTTGGCGGGGAATCTGCATTTGGCCACTAGGTATAATGTTGTCTTACAATATTGGTGGCTGAGGGCGGGTGTTGGCACCCTCCAGATAATGTTAGCACGCGTGCAGTACAGCAGTAAGCAATTGCGAATGTGACCTGGCCGTATTGGCGTATTTGCAAGATGGTACTCCTTGCACACAATTAGCACATCTCATTCTCATAATTAGCCATTGACAGGCCTAACAGACGCGTGCAGAGGTAGTACTGACTTTAGGCCGTGGGGTGAACCCCGGTTACCGGCCTGATCGACAGGGCTGACAGGAACGTGCAGTGAGGTCACCGAGTTAAGGCTGTGGATGCTTTTATCCCTGGTTCTCGGGCGGTTAATCGACAGGGCTGACAGGCACATGTGCGAGTTGCGGTTATGACCTACCAAACACGTACCGATATAAGCTCCTTAACTTTTCTTAGTAAAACCGGTTTACGTGGATATGTATTAGCGCAACAGGCAGCACGGAAGCACTGGAGACTTGATGGCGGATTCAACCCGTTGATCGCGCTAAGAATGAGCTCGTTATTCCCTACAGTGTAGCCTTACGGCTGGCCCGGGCAAGAGAAGCTGCCACGCCCCTCACGGCCCCAGTGCTACGACCTGGGGGCGATCGAACAGCAGCACCGCCTGATCAGGAATCCCGCGGACCACACCCGCGACCACGTGCGATGCCTCATTGGCGGCTGGCGCCAAAACCCAGTGATGCTATCCGTAGTGTCGACGGGGAGCCGCGGGAGGAACCTGATGCAGCCCTGCCAGGAGCTCATGAATGGGTTCGTGGGCGCCCTGATATCCCAGCCGGGCGAGGGAGACAACAAGGCGCGCCTTCGTCGGGCACATGGCGAGTTCAAGAGTATTTTCCCTACAGCACCTAGTGGGACTAGAGGCGCTGCTGCGAACCACGCTCGCCAAGCTGGGGTATGCCGCGTCCGGCGGCTTGGGAACTGCGTTCCACACATGGGCGACCAGGTTGATAGAGGGCCTGAGCGGCAAAGTGTCCCAAGTGTATGCCAACGCTTCTACGTAGGAATTCCGCGACGTATGTGGACGTTGACTGCTCCCTGGGGCTGTCTCCACTGCCGCTACCCGCTCCTAGTCCGGACTCCCGAACGTCTGCAGGCGCCGGGTCTCGGCTGCCTCCCCCTCCGGGCCCCCCTGCTGCACGGGTCCTCGGCGGCGGGGCGCGGTTTCCCCCTGCCGCCGTCCGGGAGCGGGTCACCGGCCGGCAAGCTCGCTCGGACATTTCCTACCGCGTCGGGTGTGGCGACCTGTCAGCGGGAGTGAGGCAATCGTAAGCCAGCAGTGATTTTGTCGGGGCGTTGGGCTCTGCACGAATCGTGCCTGGCGGGTTGATAGCACGGCAGCGCTCAGTGAGTGGCGTCTGCCGGATTGCTAGCGCATCGGCGCTCAGTGCATTGCGTCTGCCGGATTGCTAGCGCGTCGGCGCTCAGTGCATTGCGTCTGCCGGATCGCTAGCACCACTCGGCTGGGTCGACTTACCACTGGGCCCGGGCGGTCGTCCTACTGCTGGGCGTCCAGTGCGCTCGAGAGTGCTCACGGGCGGCCTGCATTCAGGGGATTCCATAATTTCTTCAGTGATATTACATACAACTGCCCTTGGTGCACCGTGGGCGCGCTGCAGGTTACGTTCCCAAAAGCGCGCCAAACTACGTTCCGCCTCTTTTACGATGGCACCCCTCTTCTCTAGATTCAGCGGTGGGATTGTTTCGTGTTAGCATAATCTCCTCTCCGTTCTTGTTGCTCTGCGCGGTCGGGCGGTCCGGGCCGCGCGCAAGCAATTCTAGACCTCTCGCCCAAATGACACTGCCACAGGCAGATATGTTAGTTTGTAATCTCTGTTTAGGGGAACCTTACCGGATGCGGTAACAGCTTGCGCCTGTGGTGTTGGCTTGCGCGTCAATTCCTACGCGTCAATTCATACGCGCTTTCTCCGCGCCTAACGCGGTACTCCTGTGCCTAGAATATCGTCTCTGTCGTTTTATTACTGTGGGGGCATGTATCCGCAGTGGTGCAGGCACTGAGCCTGCCGCCGCTTTCCGCACCTAACGTACTTCCGTACGGCCTAGGCCGAGCACTTCAACCGTGCAAGGAACAAAGGATTGACGATTGAGAAAATCGTCCAAGTACGTCACTCGCAGGTTCCCCCCAGCGTGCCTGAACCCTTGTCGAGTTCACACATTGACAAATATGTACGGCAGCACTGAGAACACAGCAAAAGCATAGCAGCACTCATAGGCATAGCATAGCATAGCAGCACTCCTATATGTTTAGTAAGCAACACTATCGTGCTATGGAAGTCATTCTCGTTTCATCGCGCTCATGTTTCGTCCTGAAGGGCACCCGTAGAAGTAGTGTTGCGCGACCTTTCCCGGCTTCTCAGGGCCTTGACCTTATATGTGACAAGACATCTAAACAACAGGAGATTACTGCGTACTATTTAGCAGTTCAGACGTGACTCACTCGCTGGGTCACGCACTTTTTGAATTCATACTCGTAGACCTGAACGACTCTTGCGGCGCTTGTTGGATGACCGGACAAGTTGGAGATCGAGTTTCCTGGATCACTTGCACACACGGCAGCTGGATGCGTCGGGCAGCAGCAGCAGCTGGATGCGTCCGGCCTGCAGCAGCACCGTTGACGCAAAGCCAAGTACCCCTCGAAGTACTTTGGCAAGCAACGGTACAGGATTTACATCCTTGATGGTCTGGTATGGTCTGGCCGGATAAGGTGAGGTCCGCGTGCCCCTGAGCCGGGGCGGGTCGGGTTGGCAAACATCTGGGAGGGTTCGGTTTGGGCCTGCCTCGCTTGTATGGAGGTACCTGGGAGGGTATGGAGACGGAAATTCGTGACTGGGCGGACGTACAGGGACCATACTGGAGCGCGCTGGGAGGCAGGGGTCTTAGAGGCAGTGTCAGGAGGTGCAGGAGGCCCAACCTGGCCCAACAATCATCGTTGCTCCACCCACCAAGCGCAACCAACCCCAGCCAGCAGTTCCCGCACATAAGACTCAGCGCCACCCTTACCAACCGGCTGTATGGGTTAAGTAGGTACATGACTTGAAAAAATAGGTCCTAATAAGTCAAAGCCGTCATTAGCAAGCTTAGGGACGGGCACTACCGCGTTTCCTAAGAAACCAGCTTATGAACAATGTTGCAAGTAATGGCACGCAAACCCATATGGCTGGCCCATCTGCTAGCTTCCTCGAGCCGTGTGACAGTGTGACAGGCACAGGGTCGCTATCCACCGACCGCACGTGCATATTTGTAGGTAGGGAACTATACTAGAGCGCGCTGCTGGCGTCCGAGGAACTTTGGGCCATCCACGGCAGCTTTAAGGAGCCCAGGAATGCTGGGTCGCTGTTCCACCCTGCAGTGAACTTCTGAGTAATGCTTGCCAGTTACCACATAACATTAAGCACCGCGCTTGGATTCGACGTTCCCGTGCGCTGCGTATGTATGGGCAAGCAAACCGTGCTCGACCGTGTGTCGACGCTGTTTTATGCGCGAGCGAGGCGGGCGGGTGGGCGGGAGCGTGCGAACTAAAGGTGCCTTACTTATTTCAATGTTTACAACAGTACCAGAATGGAGCGCCCATATTGCGCGCTCCAATGAAAGTTCTCAATGGAAGAGGTAGGTAGCGGCGGGGGGGGGGAATAATAAGGTTACCGTGGATAACCCCCGTTCATTTTGACTGCCATAGCGATGCAAATACGTATTTTGGCATTATGATCAGTCGATGATGAACGAATCCGCTTAGACGGTTGTTGCTACTGACATACATGTACACTTCCGTAGATAACGAACAAGTAAGGGAAGCGTAGAGCAAGCGAGCCTCCCTCTCACTACGTAATAAATATATTATGACACGCACTTGACTTTAATTGTTGTGGCTCGATGCGTCTACAATCGATGCCGACGGGCCTCACATTATCTGCCCACACTAAATATCGCGAGCGAAGGTGTCCGAACATGATGAAATTAACAGCAATATGCATTGCCATCAACAATGTGCGTTGCGTTAATACATGTTATGCCGCGAAATGTTTGATGGTGAAAAGCTGGAAACGCCCGCCTCAACTTTATTGCGTAATGCCGGCGGGAATAAACGTGATGTTACGGCGGCGGTCCATCGGTACGACGCTATCCAAAACGGCGACTATAAGAATAACGCGTTAAGGCGCCACATAGACAAATTAACCTGTGACTGCTTACTAATTCGTCGCCAGGCCTGCCACTTTTAGTTCATCGCGCGTTTTGCGATTACGTGTTCGCTCGTTGCCGCCTCTAAAAGCATTGTCGGCGACGACCCGAGCCCGCATACATGGCGCGTTGGGCTGTGATCCTGGTCCTTGTGGCGGTCATGGCAGGCCAGTCGCAGCAGGCTACCGCGGCCCGCCCGGCAGACGACGTGAGCAGCAGCGGCCCGCGTCGCCAGCTGCCGGACAACGACAACAGCACGTTGGTGCCTCCCACCTGGCCAGCCTCTTACGAAGTATGTATATGTAGAATTCTGAGTGGCAGATCGCCTCACGGCCCTGATGGTGACTAATTCCATACGCACGCACGCCTACGATAGCCGAGCGAAGCGAGGCTAGGTGCTGGCCTACCTGCTGTCGTCTACGTGCGTACGCACGCACATGCTTCGTTCATATATTGCGGCTCTGCACGCATGCATGCAGTATGTAGCAGCAGCAGTAGGAGTATGTACCTAGTGGTCGGTCCATCGATCCCAGTTAGCGACGACCATGCATACGTACGTGAATGCCCGCCGCCTGCTCGGTCGCGTCGCGCCAATGATCGATGCCACCAAACATGTTCGTTGCATTGCTTGGTACACCCCTGCCTGCGTGCCCTAAGAATCCGATTCTTTAATATACGGCGTGTGTATCGATCTATCGTTCACCCGCCGATGTTTCGCTGCAGTTGGAGTTCACAGTGACCTACCCCTACTCCACGACATACCTGCCTGATGGCCTCAAGTAAGTCGTCGGCGGGAGGGGTAGACGGAGCTAGCTAGCGCAAGGCGCGCGAGAGCCATAGGCAAGCTTGATTGCTAGGATCTATGCATATATACGATGTATACATTTATTTGTAATAAATGGTAACCCGGTGGTGCGGGCATACAAATAGCGGCGGACTACTCCGCCCCTCAGTTCCGCATCCCCTTAATACACGCCAGGCTCCGGCCGGCGGCGTAATAATATTATTACTAATGAATATTGATACATGGAAACGTACGTCGGTGCATCCAGTCATGCTTGCGATGTATGCATGTTTTCAGGACGCCGGTCCACGTCTGGTACGACGGCCTGGTGGACGGGGGCCGACTGCGCGTCGATGTATATGGCGGGCTGAGCAGCACCGTCATGGAGCCTAACAATGTACGTATATGTGTAGCCCGGGAAGCAGCACTCCCCACATGCACCTTCATCCAGGGGGGAAATGGTTTACGTACGTACTAGATAGCTAATAACCGACCCAAGCAGCATGCTACGAACACTGCCAAGCAAGCAAGTTCGTTCGTTGGGACCCAAAACTTACTGAATACAGTATAAACTGTATGCGCGCAGTCTAAGTACATATAACCTACGTACGCACCACGCAATTGATAGCTAGCTAGGTATAAAGGGATACGCAGTTCGTGCGTAATAAGCAAGCAATGACCTTACTTCCTATCTTCGGACATTATTACGTATGACGAGCTGCATGATGCTGCTTCTTCTGGTAATCGACGACACGCCGTACTAAGTTTGCCCCAATCAAATCCACACATCCGCACACAGGGAATGGGGTGGCAGGTGTACCCCAAGTTCAACAAGCAGGCGTGCTGGGTATTTCCATCCACAATAGACTTTGAAGGCCCAGTGGTGCGTCCACACATATGTATGCATGTAGTAGCCAGTCGTTTTATTTAATTGCGTACAAACGCGAACGGACAATTAATTACATGACGACACGGCGGTGTGTTTGGAAGTAGTACGTAAGGAGTGAAAAACAACTAATTGCTTACGTTGTTTGCATGTGACGCTTGCTTGTACTTACGCTTATCGATCACAAGAACACCCACCTGCTGCACCCGGCGGCTGCACCCGGCCCCGCCCCACCCACCCGCTGCACCCGCCGCTGCACCCGGCCCCGCCGCCTGCCTTGCACGCACGCACTCGTATTTCGTACGCACGCATGTACATCTTGCTTCTGCGATTCGATGCCTCGCTCCGTAACGTTCCCGCCGCCGCCCACCGCTGCACCGAACGAAGTCTGCCTCTATACGTACGTACCTGCTGCGTGCGGTGCGGCCGCACGCGCACGCACGCAGGCACGGGAACACGCGCCGTGTATGGATCTTAATATCATACATAACGCGCACATGTATGCACGTGCCGACATGCATGCAGGAGCTGGCGATGCTTCCCAACATATCCGACTGGATGTACGCGGGCACGGCGAAGATTGGCAGGATCAAGGCGATCATGTGGCAGGTATGTACGTAGATCGTAGTTGGGTGCATGCCAGCAGTGTGAGCGAGGCTGGCTAGTGAGGAATTGGTGATGAGCGATGCTACGTATGGGGGCGGCTAGATAGATAGGCATATTTGTTACACCCACGCACGCACCTGCCTACCGAGCCAGGACCCTGGCACTCGTCGGTTGATAAGGTAGATAGGTAGGGCGGCACCCAATGGTGCGCAAGCTACTTTTGCTCGCTGTACACGCACGCATGTATGCCTACCTATTGCTCCCTGCTGCTGTATTTCTATCTAGCTCTATGTGCGCGCGGGACCTCGTATGTAATAACCTGGCAAGTAAGGCCACCAGCAGTAGTGCGCGTACTAGAAAGCACCACTACAGTCGTAGGTACCACGCACACTCACAATTGCAGCGACTTGCCACGCTATATATATCTATCTATCGCTGTAGGGCACGGTCAGCATGGCAGCAGCTCATGCGTCTTAACAGAGCCATGGCTCTGCAATCTTGTTCCCCAGCTCGCTAAGAATATTTGGAGCTCTAGCTAGGGTAGGTAATGCTCTGACGTACAATAATTGAGCTACGCTCGCTGACCGAGCGACGAGCATATATAACATATAGATTATCTTACGCACCAATTTACTACGTACCGGGTAATAAGTCTATCCACCTCTATCTGGTGCACGCAACCAACCTCTGTCGTCGCTCCTTCTTTCCTCCCGCTTGCAGCAATCCTACGTACAGGCCGACATCACCACACGGCAAACCATCTACGTAGACTCCAAGGGCCGTCCACTGAAGCTGATCAGTGCGTTAATTGTTGGCTGGCTGGGGGACGGCGGGACCCTGCCGTGCCTGTGTTGCTTGCTCGCTAGCTCGCTCGCTCGTTGTTAGGGGTACGTAGCTACATACCCTCGCCCATCGATCCCGCCCCACGCACCTCACACGTAAACACCCAACAGAGGTGTATAATGACGAGTACGTCTACGACTTCACCGGGTTCAAGGCAGGTCAAGTGCATGGCAGTGTGTTCAAGGTGCCGGGCCCCTGCAAGGGTGTGCAGCCAACGGATTCCCCTTTGGGCGTTGGCGCGGCACTCTTCGACAGTAGTAGTAGCACCGATATCGACTATGACCCTGATCAACCTGGGGACTATGCTCCTGGTTCTCGTGCGGCTCTCAACGACGTAATTAATAATTACTTCGCGATGGCAGGTAGGTAGGAGCGAGGCAAGGGGTTCTATCTTTCGTTGCTTGTATGTCTTTACTCCGTCCATTCACATACAGGTCCGTAGGTATATTAATGGATGCGATACATAAGTAGATAGATAGTACTGCAAGTGCGTGCAAGGACGTACCCATATATGCTATTGCGCGGATGGAGATGGTGCCACGTACGTAGATAGGCTTCCTGAAATCAGGGTGGATGGCTGGGTGGATAGACGGATCGATGAAGGTATGAGATAGAGTAACCATTTAATGGACGCACAGCGGATATATATGATGCATGGCTTGGGATGGCAATAATGTAGCAGTGAGCAGCAGGAGCGACCCGCTATTTACTGCTAGCTGTCGTTTGATGGGCGTACGTCTGCTTTGCTTGTGTCCTGTGATACCTACCTTCGTACCCGTCCACGGCGGTGGTATCCAATCATTCCAGGTCTACTTATTACATCCATGTATCCCATCAATCACCCCGCCGCAAGATAGATCACCAATCAACACCAGTACTAGTTATTATCCCTTTTGACCATCCATAACCGACGGCGGTACGGCGGTGACTCTTTGCCTACCTGTGCACGCAGGGGACACCTTGACAGCCACCATGGCCCTGCAGTCCCACACCAGCGCGGTCATCGCGGCAAATACCAAGCTAGTGAACGATCACAACCGCCGTGCCCGCAACAGCACCTGCCAGTCCCATCAGCAGGAGGCCGGCGGGGCCGCTTGCCCCACCTACACCCTGGCGCACAACCAGTTTTCGCACATGAGCACGCAGCAGTGGGCTTTCACCAGGCTAGGCCTGCGGGCGGCCTCCGAGAGCGATGTGATGGCTCCAGGCTCCACGGACCCGCCGATCCCCACCTACCAGCGGGTTCTGTCGGATGACCAGCTGCCTCAGACGGTGGACTGGCGGGGCACGGGTGCTGACGGCCCCGGAGTCAAGGACCAGGTGCACTGTGGAAGCTGCTGGGTGAGTGCATTTGCATTTGGCCGCTGGAAATGGACGGACCTGATCTGCTGTACCCAATCAAGCCTAAATAAACTCTACCTAAAACCCTAAAACCCTCAAGCAATGTTTATCTTTGTAACACAGGCGCACAGCACCGCTGGCGCCATGCAGGGGGCATGGTACTTGGCAACAGGTACGTAGGAGCGGGTGGATGGATGGATGGATAGGTGGCCATGAGACTGGCAGGAAATGACGCATGTATGTACGTATGTATGTATGTATTCAATCCCATGTGCTAGCTACGTACTCGTTTCTTGCCACCCACCCACCGACCTGCCTCTGTCGTCTTCCTATCTCCCACCGCCCTCGCTCGCTCCTGCCATTCGTATGCACGTGCCTCCCCACAGGCCAGTCCCTGTCCTTCAGTGAGCAGCAGCTGGTGGATTGCGCCTGGAACTATGATGACATTGCTGGGTGCTTTGGAGGTGAGGCGACGGTGGACCCTGTCGTACTACGCCTTTTAGAAAAGGTCGTGCAAGCGGATGTCCATTCTCGATCCATCCTGCCTCGTAGATAGTTCCCAGCAGGATATATACAACAGACCCAGAGTGCATGCGGTTAGCAGCACGCGCGCGCTCAGCACTCAGGCAGGCAGCAGGCAACAAAGGTGCACTTACACACTCCGCCATTCAGTTGCTTGGTCAGTAGTGCGCTGTGGTTGGGCAGCGATATATATACCGATGGGGATAATTGGTGGCTGGGGGCCAAACCCGCCGCCGCCCCGCTAGCTGCAGCAGTGAGCGAGGACCTCACCCAGCGAGAACCAAGTAATAAGCCCGCCGCCTCATCACCTCCTCATTGAAGGAGTAAACAAACCGAACGAATGAAGTTAACACCGACTTTCTGCTGCTGTACACCGGTTGCTCGCTTAGTTTGCTGCTGTTGGGATCCTGCTGCTAGAAAGGACGTTAGTTGCAACTAAGCAGTACGTAGTAGTGTCATCCTCCAGGAGTCTTACGTAGAGGTAGGAGGTAGGTAGGGCTTTCGCTGACACTACTTGGGTTGGTCGCTGCGATGCGGCAGCGTATCCGAATTTCACCCTTAGGTTTCAGGTTTGGGGGCTTGGGCGCGGCGGCTCGTCTACCTACTTACTTGTCCGCCTGCGTCCCTGATTACGTACGAGCGCGCGACCCCTACGTATTCTTCAATAATCGCCTTCAACAATATCCGTCGTGCATCACTGTAAGCTGGGGTTCTTACGCCTTCCTGTCATCCGCGTTTACGCCTACCTTTATTTTCACGATCGTCTGTATGTCAGGCAGTATATACAACGCCGTACAGTACGTGGTGGACTCTGGAGGTATCGCTCAGGAGGCCGACTACCCGTACATTGGACAGAACGGCATTTGCAGGGGCCCTCAATTCGCGCCCCAAAACTCCTCGGCGGCTGAGGCTTCCTCGTCTGCAAGCTCCTCCCCGGCCGGACAACCCAAGAAGGTTAAACGCGGGCCCCCGACCGCCGGCCGTTTCTCCGGCTACCTGCGTGTTCCGGCCAACGACACCCGGGCCCTGATGGAGGCCGTGCTCCTGCACGGCCCCATTTCCGTGGCCATGTATGCCAGCGAGCCATCCTTCCAGTTCTACTCGGATGGTGTATATTACAATCCAGAGTGCCCCCAGCAGCAGGTAGGTCGTGCGACTGGATCTCGAGGAGATCCGTAGCGTTCATCGTCATGGATGAGTAGTAGCGGAGGATGGACAGCCGGCCAGCAGCAGTTATTAGATATACGGCCGTACCAGATATACCGCGGGTCACAACACACTACGTAAAGTAGGTCACCGGCGATTGGGATAGATAATAGGCTGTCTAGTGATGACGACATTATAGCTACGTAGGTCGCCGATAGTGCACTACTCCGTCCTGCAAGCGGTATTGACCTTTACCCTCGGGCGCCTCCTAGCGCAGAGACCGCTGCTGTGTGCATCCGAGGATTAAAACACGAAGAAAACCATGCAAGTGATTGCCGTACGTTGAGCTGAAATTGACTTTCGCTCGTTTTGAACGCGCCGTACGTATCTTATTATCCTTGCCACGTCCATCTGCCAGGATGGGCCGTTTACTTAGTTTCCGCCCACCCGCCGCCCTTCTGCCGGGCAGCGACACCGTGGACCTTTAGTTTTAGCTTGATATTTGCCAACAAGTTGGATGGGAGTTCCTAGATAGAGTCGTCGTCATCGGTTTAGTCCCGGATGTTATTTATTACTTGACGGCGCTCGCGGCACTACTACGAAACATAAGAAGAAAAGGGAAAGAAGGAAAGAATAGGAAAGTACTCGTCGCGTTAGCTAGCTTAGGCTTATGCTGCTGTACGGCATGTTGCACTACTAGCTGTATCTATGTCCGCTTGACAGTCAGTATGCCCGACATACAGGACCTACTGGACCACGCCGTCCTGTTGATGGGCTATGGCACCACCGAAGACGGGATTGACTACTGGCTGGTCAAGAACAGGTACTTAGCGCGGGGGTAGGGCTGATGGGATTTGCTTGTTTTTTGCAGAACTTCCATCTACAGTACGTTCCTTTACCTGAATATGTTCAGCCGACACATAGGCCTACGCGTGGGCCGAAACGCCTGTATGTGTGTTGTGCTTTCTCAGCGGTTTCCTCGGCGGCTTTCTTAGTGGCTCACAACATGTGGCTCACACCACGTGACTTAGTGGCTCACACTATGTGGTTTCTCGGCGGCGTTTTTCGTGGCTCACACCATGCATGAATGTATTACATGTGAAGATACTACTGCTGGCGGTTGCTTGGTACTACTGCTGCTCCTACATACCTTTTAAACCTATCCTGCTGCTGCTTCCACCACCCCAATCTCTGATGTGTACGGCGGCCTGCTACGTACTGCTACCATACATCGCAGCTGGTCCAAGTTCTGGGGCCTGGCCGGGTGAGGCGGCGGGCTGCGGGCGGAATGAAGCGCACTGGAGAGAACGAAAACGCTAGGGTCCATGCATGGGAAGGGGAACTCGTGTACTACCTTGATCCGCACGTCATTGACGGTACAGGCAGTTAACTAGATAGTGGTCGGAAAACGACGGACGAACGGGCTGCCGATTTAGCGACAGATAAGAGTACATACCGAAGATGGACCAAGCAATGCTCGTTCACTGGGGCCCCCTTAACCCTACCAAACGCGAACCGAGTCAAATCCGGCCACAATGGAGCTAAGCAGAGTTAATCTCTATGGCGCGCTTTCCCCATGTATGGGAGCTTAAGCAGAATCTTGAACACGCTTGGACATGCTCACAGCGTGCTGAACTTGTCGGGTTCTGGAGTTGACTTGCGTTTGACCTGCTCACAACCAAGCATACCGGTATCTTGGGCCCCGTGGGATGCTTAGAACAGCCTTGGCCGCGTTTGTTTGGATTTGGGCTTTAGTGCCCCACGTGTACGTATACGTAAGAAAGAAGCTTACCAGTAGGGAAACAAGCCCGCGCGTCTGCCGCTATCCATATAAAAGGCAAACATGCCTTTGCACCTTGTTACTTGTGAACTGTGCTCATTTCTTGCCTACCTGCTGCCCGCCCCTGCCACGCGCTGGACCAGTTACTTCAAAATCACACGGAATGGCGTCAACGGCAACGACTGCGGCATCACCAGTGCACCGGTCATCGTGTTAGTCGACACGGCGGCGGCGGCGGCAGCAGTGGCGAACGCTGGCCGCTAACTCGTTAGTAATGAAAATGAAATAAATTTGCTTTTGCGGAGATATGTAGCGTAATGCATGTAAGGATCTTATGCTGCTTGCTTTCACGTTCTTGTATATGTATAAGGCGCGCGACCCTGTGGTTGGGTACACTGGTGGCGTCGATAGGTGGTGTATGACCCTCGCTTGCTGTAGAAGCAGTGGATGATCACTAATGAAAGCCTCAGTTGGCTTGATATCAACCTAGCCGGATTAGATATAAAATCCATCCATCTGAGGGCGCTGTAGTTGAGCGCCTGCCTGGAGTTGAGTGGATTTTGAGATAGCATTGCGTAACCAAGTCATCACGTACGTTTCCACATATCTGCTCCAGAACCGTTGATACGCCGAATCGTAGTACGCGGATTGGGCTGTCATAAGGCACGGAGGGGCACTGTCTCCGTCACTGGTCAACTCCTGGCGCTGCTACTTCTGTGGCTTTAAAGGGACTTGCCTATTTTAATCTACTGTTTGCTTCTTGGTTCGGTTCATGCGCCGAGGAGTGCTGGCCCGTAACCGCCGGGCAGGTTCAAGCTGTATTGTCACAATATCGGTTATGTTGCACCAGTTCATAGCCCTTTGAGCTTGCCAATAGCCGCCGGCAGCCTTGACCGTTTCAAACCCGCTAACTTCATCCAGCGCAGATTTGCTATCCAGGGCTATCCTAATTACATACGTGAACCCTATGTCGTGAGTATGACCTTCCATGAAGTCGTCTTCCGCTTAGTGATCTCGTCGCCTGCTGCAAGCCTGCTCGCGCTGCTTGGCCTCCCGTAAGCGTTATTACCGGCCATTCGACAGGAGCATGGGACAGGGTTATTAACGGGCTTAGGCCGCATGGTTACACCCCGGTTACCAGTCAATTGACAGGGCTGGCACGCATTCCTCCAGCAGCAAATTGACAGCAGCAAATTGACTTGAGCGTTGGCCAGGTAAGACCACGGAGAGTTCCCCAGTCAGGACTGGCGAGGCGTCGTTCGCACAGATCAATCATTAAGTGGCGTGTGAACCAAAACCACCCTGTACACGCCCTCGAAAACCCTAAACCCACCTCCATGAAACCATGATGACGCACAGGCTCACACACCTGCCGCCTACCATTTCCAACGAACTGCAATCCCCAATCCCAATTCCGCGCGACCGCGCCGGGCCCCCGGCCCCCACTCACGTGTAGCTACAAGCGAACATTGATGGCCACCACTCATCATTCCCCCCCGGGGTCACTTGCGTAAGAGGCATAAAGCCGTTCTCCCATTAATGGAGAGCCTTGCTTGGATCGTAATATCAAGAACGTTGTGGATACGCTTGATGATTATTTTTCCGTAAGTCGCTGTCATTGACATTAAGCCGTGACCTCCCTTCCTTTGCGCTTCCTTTCATTGTTAACTTGAATCGTAATATTGAAGAGCGATGCCAATACTCTCGTCGAGCGTACAATACCGCGGCCTGGCTAGCAGCTCGAATCCCGCTGGCCTTAGTAATTACGCCGCGCGGCCACCACGGTAACGTACAATTTGCTGAGAGGGTCCCCCACCGCGATGCCAGGTCCTCTGCTACAGCGAATCGACGCGATCACCGGCGCTCCCGGCAGTAGCTCATGGAGGAAGTGGATGGCCGCTTTTTGGAGTGCTTACAGCCTGCAGCGGGCGGGCGCGCAGTCCGGGGAGTGAGCTGAGGGCACTGGGCGGTAGGCGATGTGGGGAGCGAGGGGCGTGAGGAAGGTCAGGCGCGTGAAGGTGGAATGTGCCTCCGGTACCAGATGCAAATTGATTCGTGAAAACAGATGCAGGCAGGCCGATCCAATCAGCCACCAAGCCCAACCAGCCACGAAGCCCATTTTGCCGGCCAACCCATCCAGCTACGCAAGCACCCATAGGAAGAAACAACGCAATGACCAACTTCCCTGCGTTACGATGGCGCCCTGGTCCACCAGGTAAGACACCACCGCCAGCTCCAGCCCGGGCGCGGAGGTCATAGGGAGGGCAAGGTACTTGCCCCGTCCTGCGAGGCAGGCAGGGCGGCAGGAGCCAAGCGGAGTGAGGGGCGGCGGAGGGGGCTGAGAGAAAACCCGTTGGTCGGCACTTGGGGGCAAGCCCGGGGAGACAGGGTTTCGACTGGCTGCGTTGACCCGTCGGACTCATACAAGAGGGAAGAGCTGTAGGGATAGCTGAATGGATGCCGCAGCAGCGTGGCAACAGAGCGGTCGGTGGTACGGAATGTGAAGGAAACGCATTTGTCTAGATGTGGATATCCCATATCTCCCATCCGAGGCCCAATGCAGCTTGACATGGCAATCAGCGGATGCCAAGGCGCCCATCGAGACTGAACCTGCCGCCCGCAGTACCCAGTACGCAACCCCCCAAAACCAGCACAACAACTAACCTTCAACGGCAGCGGCCGGGCGTCGTAGAAGGGCGCCGGCGCTGCGGCTGGGAGCCGGGGCTTCAGTGCAGTCCACGTCTACGCCAGGAGGGTGGGGACCCATAACACGGCAACAACATGGACCGCAGGGATGGGGGCACGCTCCTCCACATATACCATCTGGTTCGAGCCACTCTCCATGTGAATTGGTCGGAGAGCATATTGCTGGCAGGTTCCAATTACGCAGGACGGGCCGCTTGCGGTCGCTGCCTTCGAATTCGACCGTCGGCTTTAATGGGCCTGAAGAAGCCCCACTCGTTCTTACGGTTGCAGTAGGCGGTATGACTAAGCGGCGGCCCACCCTCGATCTAGGTACCAAAGGCTCCGGCAGCGCCCGCCCGCCGTCGCCGTCCGTAAAATGCATGGCCCATAACCGACATAATGCAACGACGGATGACCTTGCGGATCACACTATGGGTGGTGCGGCCTGGACCCACCACCACCGCCACCACCACTACCCGGTGGTTGCCGCGTCGGCTTCGATGCTGATGGCGGGTCCCGTGGAGGCAGCTGCGGTTGCGGAAGTGGTCTGCGTGTAGGTGCAGGGAGGCAGTGGGGACGGCGGCGGACCCTCGGAGGCGACGACACCGCGGCCGCTGCTTCCGGTCGCCTGCGTCCGGCGCACGATGGGAGGTGCGGGTGAGGTGGGGCGAGTTAAGATCAGGGTGAGGTGGGGCGAGCGGAGGACAGGGTGAGGTGGGGCGCTGTCATTTGTAGTGTTGTTCTGTGGGTAGCTGCGCGGTGCCACCAACACACCACACGGCCAAATAAGCCCCCGAAGCCAGGCCTGCGCCCTCCGGACCCGGGCCCGGCGGGCCCCATCCGGCCGCGCTGCGCAGGGGCAACTCTTTTCTGGGACCCCCGGAGCGACCCCTACAAGCTTTAGGGGATTCTTGCCACACTCACGAAACTTCTAGGCCCCGTCCGTCTTGCCAAACGCCGCACACTACGCGCTGAGCCCCACATCAAACACTGCCGCACCGCCATCGCCGCGTTGCGGGTGCTCCTCGAGCAGCCAGTAGGCAAGCTGCACTCGAATGCGTCTTCCTCCCAATGTCCCACGGCGAGCACCGCCAGCACAGCGACAGCGGCCCTAACCCCTGCTGCCCGCTCCGTCCTCACCTTTCCCGCCCTGCCCTCACCGCCCTTCCAGCTCTCGGAGGCCTGCTCCTGCTCGCCGCCCTCACCCAGCACCAGCACCAGCGCGCACCCTCGCCCGGGGATGTCCTCCTGCCGGCACCTCTCGCTGCCGGCGACTTCGCCGGCAGAGGCCTGGTCCTGGAGGTTCGCGTGTCGGCTCCAGGGAGGGCGATCCCGGCCCGGGCAGGCCCGTGTACAAGTGGCCGGCACCGCCTCACGCAGCGCCCCCTGGCCCTGCTCCTTGTCGTACCTGCAGCGGCGGCAGGAGTGGGCACCGGCGCAAAGAAGGGCAGCTCAAGTAGGGCGGCCGGCAGCAGAACTCGAAGGCTTCGCAGGAGAAGGCAGTCACGAAGGGTGGTCTGGACGGCTGGGAGGAGCCTTCGCCAGGTGGAGCACGGGTCTCACAACTGGCACATGCAAGCAAGCGCCCCCGGCCCCCACCCCACCCGCTGCAGCCTCACTCACGTGTGGCCAGTCCGGCCGCCGCCTCCGCCGCGGCGTCCGCGATGTACCTGGTCAGCGGCTCCGTGGTGTGGCCGATGCCCAGGGAGGTGATCTGGCGGGTGGGCGTGGGGTCGCGGGAGCGACTGCCATGACTACCAGACTCCTCAACGTGGGAAGAACGCAATGCGCCTCGTCCAGCCCCACCGTCCGAGCCGGTGCGGTCGCGGCGCTGCGGCTGCTCCTGCGCTGCCCGGCTGCCTGAGTGCAGGGGTAGGGGATGTGTGGGATCCGGGGAGCAAAGGGTGCAGGGCACGGAGAGACGCAGCGCGCTTGCATCGTGCAGTGATCGATGCAGCGCGTTCGGCTAGCGGAATGGCGGCGTTGCGGTCGTGCGATGTGCGTGTATTGGGTGCACCGCGCCCCGTGGAGTCCCCGGAGGGCCCCGCGACCCGTCAGTCCAGCCGCAACGATGTCCGGGCTGTTTACTTCGCAAGCGAATGCGAATGCGGGGCCAGCACCCGCTCCCTGGAGCCAACCCTACCTCCTCCCCCCTTGCCAACTCATACCCCGCCGCCGTCCTGCCGGGGCGGGACCAGCCCCACACAGCACTCCTGCCCCGCAACCCCGCCAAGCGCCGTGCACACCACATAGCCTGACCTATGGGTTCATTCATACAGGTTCATTCGCACCTCGGGAAACAGGCAGCTGGCGTGCAGCTTGCCGAAGTCCTAGCTTCGGTGTACGTGCAAGGCGCCTGGGGAAAGGGGGAGACAGCACGTCGTTTGCAGCGCGGAGTTAGTGGGCGGTGGCCACCGTCAACGAGGTTTCCAAGCTTGAAACACACGCCCGGAGCACAACGTGCAATCCCGTGTGGAATCACGATGACGTCCAGCGTAGCAAGTGCTCGTCTCGGCAGCGGCCCGCGTCCATCTTTGAGTGCCGCCTAGGCACCCTGTTCCCTTAGCCGGTCTTCCCATGCTAAGCTTGTCCCTGCTTCCTCACATCAGCCCCCACCCTCCCCTTTTTGCGCGCCGGACCACGGATTTCCTCTCGACATCCCCCCTCATCCTATTGTATTCCGCTCGTGGAGGCACCGTTTGACCGAACGCAGACGCCAGCAACCACGAGTGGGGCCTTGATTACCTTTGGGACCAGCAGAACCTCATCGCTGGCGTTGGTTGGCATCAACATCGCGCAGAGAGCCAGGTTCTTGCTGAATTTGCTGGTATTCGGTTGCCTTTCCCGCCATCCTACCGTCCATCGGCAGCAGACCGGCAACCTATTGCTGTAGCCTCCAGCATACCATTTAGTGGTGCTGTCCTTCCCAAATCTTGCTCCAAGATGCAGGCAGCGACATATAACAGCTGGATACCGGTATGCGATAAGTTTGTGTTCCTGCGGTGCCTGCTTCTTCCACAAGCCGAGTTAGGGCAGGCGGGCGTCACATTTTACAATTCATTTGGTTGGGATACTCGAGCTTCAGCCTTAACTAGGGCTATCCCCTGTCTGGGCTGTCTCGCTATCTGCAGTACGGATAAGCTTCCGGCGCCATGCGGCTCCTCTTCGCAGACCTTTGACAATATTAAGCTCTACGATTACTTAATTAGACCATTAATTCCTCCAATCCCTGACTCGCATAACGCATCCTGCTGCTGGCGTTGTCCACTAAGTCCATGGCCCACGGCCCTAACGAACAGGCTAACATGACGTCATGATGAGCTTTCGTGGTTGCGATCGATTCTAGACAGTTGAATAGGCCGAACAGCAGTGTGGGGCCACAGGCAACACTTGCGGGACAGCAGGCGGTGCGCGAACGGCTCCTGGACAGCGGCTGGATGCTCCTTTGCTGTCAGTGCAACCTACGTTGTTTTTCCGCTGCGAATGCGGAGATAGATGCAGTCGACTCTGCTGCCAGGGCATCCTGTGTGCCATTCACTTGCTTCTACGGCTGCTCCCGCACTCCTCGTTCCGCCCCACCCCGCTGTCTACCTGCTTCAGCGACTCCAATAGGTCATCCTTCTTGCAGTAGTCGGCGCTGGCGGCTGCCGCCGTCATGAGACGCTTGGGCGCGCCCTGTGGGTCTCATGCGGCCAGTGGTGGGGTGGCACCTGACACTGGCGGAACACACAGGGGCCAGCGGCGGTGACGGGCGCTCTCGGTAGGGAAGGGCGGGGGAATCGTATGCTTACCGTGTTCGTGATCGCCGTTTAGTAGGGTGTGTTGGGCATTGCGGGCCGCGCTACTACTGGTGGAGTAATGGCGCTGGAGGGGAACGCAGCCAGGGTAGGAGGGCATAGGGGAGGACAGGGGGGAATAACGGGTTTAGGTGGGGAGTGGACAAACCGAGCGGGGGGGGGGCCAGATCAGAAGGTAAAACCGCCGTGCCCCGAACTTATTCGTTCCTGCTCTGGCTACGTCTGCAGGAGTCTCGCATGCGCCTCGAGGACTTGTAGGTGGGGTGGGGAGGTAAATATGGCAAGCATTTGGAGCTTTCGTGAACACAGGGAATGCCGGCACCCTCTTGGCATGTATCCCCCACCCACCCGGTCCACCACCTCCGGTAGCTGCCGGTCGTCCGACCTCCCCCTGCGGGCGAAGCGCTTGAGGTGCGGCTGGGTCGGGGGCCGGGCGGCGGTGACTGCAGCGGAGGCGATTGATAATCCTTAGCGTGCATCCTGCCATCGGCCAGATTGCCATTGCTCGATCCGTGGTCAACTAGCAGCAAGGCGGAGTGCCGACACTGTATCCGTCCAGTTCACCTAGGGTCAACATGCCCATCTCGCTTGCACATGTTCCCACAGTGGCACAGCCCCGCCTTGCAGTTCGCACCAACCATTCCCGGGTAGCAGAAGTGGGAATGCCCGCTACCGGCGTCCTCACGGACCTCAGTCCCCGACCAATGTTGCCATCCGAATGGCGGTGGTAAACACCGTCACCTTGTTGAGGAATCTGGGTCCCCTCGCACCTATTTCCACCTGGCGCTTGCCCAGTCCAACCCTTGCAGCCCACGATCCTCGCCACACCACTTGTATCGGCCACGCTGCTGCCCATGGATCGGCAACCCGCCAGCCCGAGCTTGGTGGCAGCACTTGGCGGGGCTGGCAGCCTGGCGCTGAGGACTACAGCGCCTGCTGCTGGGCCAGCCCTGACGAGTCCATAGTGGGGGCTGGTGCACATGGACAGACAAGGTGAGTAGTGTTGAAGGCAGGAACGGGCAGAGTCGGTTGTGTTTGTGAGCGTGTTCCTCACTCATCCTCAACTGACTTGCCGTTTCCCAAAGGACCCTTCACTTCCTAACGCATCGCTGGCTAGGGAAGTCCAAGATATGTGCGGCATGTCATACGAACTGGACGAGAACCACCTGAGCAGCCCCGCAAGCTGTAACTAGTAACGACATGTGTCTGATATGCCGTCTTTCTGCAGATGGCGCTGCTTCTAATGATGGAAGAGGAGCGCAATGTATTTGGAGCAGGGCACCAGGTACGAGACGCGCATGCGCGAGCAGTCGCTGGCCGGTTGGTTGTGCCGTGCTTTCCGCAGCGTATATCCACTAATCGAAGCTATGCTTGCGTTAGCTCCACGCAGCTGTCTTGCGTAAAGCTCGGGGAGTCGTGTCGCTTCTGGCTTCGGGTAGGGCCCAGCAAGTACTGACGGCGATACGTAAAAGGCTTGCGCGCATCTGTACTTCCTTTATCATTATCCCAAGCGCTTCGTGTTTGCTCGTGTGTCACAGCCACAGCAAAGCGCAGACACATGAACGGCTTGAGACACACGGAGCGAGCTGTTTGGAACGGTTAGAGCGCCGACGAACGGGGCTGTGGAAATTCAAGTAAATCTGGGGATGGCGTGCGGTTGTTTTGATGAAGCGGTCTGTCTCCCCTACCGAAACAGTCGCTGTTGCTGTGTAGTTACGGCATTCTGATGGCGGTACTGCGTGTAGGTCTGCTCCAGGGAGCGAGGCAACCTGAGTTAGTCTCGGGTGGGCCGGCTGGTCGCCTTGCTATTTTCGTTCGCCAGGTATGCTCCGGATGTAATCGCACAATACATCAACTTTCCGTGCGGTTGCGAGGGCTCCTGAGGAGCCCTTTTGCCCTGTTGGATCCTGACACATGTAACAATTTAAAATAAACGACGAAAATGTCTCACTTCTTCATGAATGCGACCACCGGCTCTCCCGGCAGCAGCTCCTGGAACTCGTGGATGGCCGCCTTCAGTTTCTCGGTTACAAGTTACAACTTCCGCACAAGTGCGCAAACGTCGGTAGAAGCCGGGGGGCCCTCGGACGGTGATAAGTCTTCTTAAGACACGTTGGTGGGCGGGTGCATCCTCGTCCCCCCGTGAACATTTGAGCGCGAGGCGCTTCATCGCCGCGTGCCTAGTGTCCCAAACGCCATAGCGAAAGTTGGCCACGGCCAGAGGCGCTTACCCCATTGTCGTGGCCCTGCAATGTTGTCGCATCCTCAAACTTCGCTCGCAAGCTCACATGGGCCACTCCTTTAAAAACGTGCATGTCATCCTCGACAGCGCCGCACGCGCAAAATCGGCAGATGCGGGTATGCGGGCATGATCCACCCAAGTCGCTTGCCAACGACAAGGGGGCTTCCCATCCAGTTGAGGTAGCGACAGGCCTAAACACCGTTTGGGCCGGTTGGACAGGCCCGTGGGTTGCGACCCACCCACCGTGCGCCAAACCGTGCACTAAATCGTTTTCGAACTGCTACCGGCCGTTCGCTTCATGGTGGCATCGTGCGCTACTAGGTCGTCGCCGTGCAGCCATCAGGCGGCCTCGCACCCAAACCATGCAGAAAGTTGAGGACGAAGGGAACTGATTGAAGATTGGCTTTGCCGCTCTACCGGCAAGCCTCCACCCAGATAACGCTGCTCAATCCTGATGATACCCGTTAATAAGGTGCTGAGAGAGCACTCGAAACGTATCTATCTGCTGCTATCTGTCGGGCAAATTCAAACAGTAACCTTACCTCTGGCTGTCAGGAACGGTACACCTCAAAGGGCTCTAGCCGACGAGTAAATGGGTGTGAACCAAAATAAGGATTTGCACTTTAATGTGCTTGATGCGTTATCCATGTTCAGCACATGCAAGCGCAGGAGCGCAGCCGAACCTTTCCTTGCGCTTCCGGTACAGGATGCACTACCTGGCACTCCTGTCATTTTGCACCTGGTGCTGGGGAATTGATAATTGGCTGCTATATAGCAAATTGGCCGTCAATACTAAAATTCCTGACAATTGGTCGCGCGGAAAGCCTCCACCTGGCGATAGCTTCTCTCGTTGTTCGGTCACAATTTTATATAGTGCTTAGAAGCTTTGCATACCCTGGTGCGCTCATGACGACCAGGTCCAGGCGAGTGACCTTCCAGTGCAGTGCAAGCAGTAGTGACAGTTATCGTACTGCGGGCGGACTGCCCAGCTCCAGCTCCCTTGTAGCTGTTGCATTCTGCCGCGTCCATACTGGATTGTGAACCACATGCTCTCTGTGCATTAACACTAATGATAGCCAGCAACCAATTTGAGGTCGACCCTTACGAAGGCGAAACGGTGCATGTCCGCCTTTAGCCATCCATCTGGCCTATTACACATACAATGATGCCAGGATTTCCTTTCAACTGAGTCGTCCACGTTACCTTGCTTCAGAGCAGTGAATGTAAGCTCTGTTCTGGCTACATTCGTTCGAAGGACAGCCACCGGTACCTCAGGATTGGGGTATGCATTTCAGCACAATGTTGCAAGAACATCTTTCTGGCTGCTCCTAACGCACATGTACTTGCAGCTGCAATCCTGATAGTTGCAGCTGTATCCGACGTGCCCTGATGGCGAACGTCCATGGACGGCGTGTTCTGCACTCGTTTGCCGCAATCAACAGCGCAACCATCCCAGGATTCGATAACTGGGTAAGAGTGGCATTGCAGAACTATTGGGGGCCTTCTTTGAGGTTTCTCATTATGCCATCCAGCCATGCTTCGTGCCTTGGGAAATGTTCTGACTGTACAGCTCCCGTTCTCTGGACCCGCAGGTTAATCCCGTTACAGAATACCCAGGATGCCGCTGAGGAAACGGGCCGGCGCCATTCCCAAAGTCACAACCGACGACCATTACAACAACTGGCTTCATGCACTTTGCGTACTACGGGTGCCAAGCCGTGTTTGCGCCCCTTGCCCCCGCTGCCACCTGCCTTCCGTAGGACAACATACGTGGATTACCGTGCGGCGGCGGCGCAGCGGCACCGCGGCTGAGGCGCTGCTTGGGCGGCCGTATGACAACGGGACCGCTGCCGTGTCGCCAGCAGGTCTTTGTTAAGGCGTGCCCAGCGTTGGCACCGTAAATATTTCGAGCTTCCGCCGTAATTTACAGGTCAAATCTTTACGCCAAGCGTATAGCCGGTATAGGCGTAATTGTGTCGTACATCGCGACCCCTCGGCGTAATGCGTTATCTTTGGCGTACAGAAAAACAAGGAAATAAGCCTTCCTTTCAGATGCAATACATATAAAACACGTTAGCGTAAATTCTGAAGTTTCAGCGGACGCCCAGAACGTGCCAATCCAACGAGAAGCAAGCGGGCGGTCTTTCCACTGGCTCTACCGGTACCCTAGCAACGGCGCCTACAACACAGCCTTAACACTGGCGCCTACAACACAGCCTTAACACTGGAGGAGCCTATGTCATTGATTGTTTAAATGTAGATACGCCTGTAGTCGCGCTCCAGCACCTTCACTAACAGGCAAGTCCTTAACAAAGGGTTGACGGTGTGCGTGGCAAAAGCACAGTGACCGCCACCAGATAAAACCCTTCACAACCTTCACTCTTCGGCTTCACCACTCCCATGCTAGCTATTTGGATATCCCCAACACCCGATACACAGGTTCTCTCTATCTCTCATTGCTCCCCTCCAACCTGGTACACCCGGGCCCGTTCCCCGACGTCGAAGTTGAGAGGGTTCTTGGTCCAAATGACCCAGGGGAAATGCTGCCGTATCAGCTGGTACACAGTCTCCGGGGCGGCGAGGCCCTCAGCCTCGCCAGTCATGAGGCCCATCGCAGTCGCAGCACGCACGGTGGGCTCCCTCTCTTCCTCCTGCTCGGCGTAGACCGTTTGAAGGGACTCCTCGAGGTCTGCAGGGGCCCACTCCTCATCCTCGTCCTGGTTGTCCTGAGCCTGTTCAGCGACGGCCACAGCTGCATGGGCGCCGTAAGCACCAGTGCTCCCGCTGCCAGCACCAGCACTGGTGGCAGCAGCGGTGCTGCCTTCAGCTATCGCCTCCTCCTGCAGCACGGCCGTCACCAGCTCCTCGTGGCCATACAGTCCAGCCAGCGGAGCGGCAGCAGGGTGCGCCAGCGCGTTGACGACTGCCTGCGGTTGCTGCCGTTGCCTGTTCGCAATGTGCACCAAGCCAGCGTTGAAGGCTGCCTGCTGCGCCTGCTGCAGCTGTGCCTGCTCCTGTGCCTGCTGGCTAGGTGGCTCCTGCTGGGAAGCCTGCTGCGACGCCACCATCTTAGCCCGTTTAGCTGCGCGCTGGTCAGCAATGTGCTGGGGCCCCTCCGGCTGCATTTGGCGGTTGTACATCTGGATGGTTGTGATCATGCTGACCTTGCCCAGAGTCAGCCGGTTGCGGTCGTCTGAGTGGGTCCTGCCCATGGCGCTGAAGCAGCGTTCATTGCCCGCAGCATGAGGTGTTACACTGTGCAGGGTGAGCGCCACGTGGCTGAGCTTTCCGTAGCTGTTCGGCAGAGTGTCCCAGTAGTCACGCATGCCCTGCAGGTCCTTGGGACAGTCCTTCTGAAAGGTGCCCTTGCTGGTTGTGTGAGGCGCCTCATAAGCGGTATTTTCGGATCCTGCTCCGAAAATTGGTTTCTAAGCGGTCGTAGGGCCCTCGGACGTGGGTTGGCGCGCAGGTTTGTTCGTAGGTGAAACGGCCCGCGGGCTTCTTTAGAATGCCTTTCGTTGCTAGGGTCCCCTTAACTGTTTTCATTCTCAGGGAATCATTTTCAGCGACCGGTTTTGGCGGGACCGGGCTCACGCGCGACCTAAGTGTATTTGGGAACTTGTTTCGCCCGCCCGCCCCTACCTTTTTGTTTTGGGCCCTGATTGCTGTCTGGTTTATTTCGTGATTCGCGTTTGTTGGTCGTCCGACCGGGGGGGAGTTGAGAGTTTAGGATTGCTGAGAGCAGAGCGGCCCCCGTGCAGCGCCCAAGGGGCGCGGGCCGGCCTGCCACATCGCAGGTGTGAGGATAGAGGATAGAGGTGCAAAGACCCGGGGGGGCCGCACACTTCCCCCATCCCACACGTCGCCCTCTCGGTCGCGGCTTATAGACAAAGGAGACAGGTGTCTTCTAGGGTCGGAAGGTCAGAAAGGCTTTCGTGCAATACGGCGACCAATAGGATCGCGAGCGGTCGGTGCTGCCGAGCATTGTCCTGTCCGCACAACCTCTGGAGCGCAGAGGCGGTAGAAACGCTCCGAGCGTTAGCGTCTGTGGCTTGTTTGTCGCTGTAATTATGTTTCGAATCAGTACGGGCCGAGCTACTGAAGTCCGATTGGAAAGCGAAAGATCGCCATTTCCCTTGCAGCTTTCGGTGTTATCTGACTGCTAGGTTGACGAAGGTTGAATACAACGTATCATGTCTACACGTCTCAGCTTCCGGGCGCCGCTGTTTGTGCTCTGGACCCTCGTTCGGGTTTTCGGTGGTCTCGCCTGAATGGGTTTTTTGCTCCTGTGCCTCCGTCAGTGCCCGGCGATGTGTCCGATAGCTTTACCTTCGGGTCTGGAGCCCACTGTAACATGTGGTTATTACTGGTTTTGGTCCCGCGACTGATGAGGGCTCTCGCTCATCACCTTCAGTTTTATAATGCTGCACGTGTCCACGACCAAGATACGATCAAGAACGGCTCCGAGGAGCGGCAACAACCACCCAGGGGGCACACTAGCCCAGACGGCCCAATACGCCAACTGCAGCCAAAGCACACCTCCGTCCCAGAGAGAACAGCAGACCATCACTGCAAGCCGAACAATAACCTTTCACCTGAGATCCCAGGCAAGCCCCACACCCAAGAGAAGCACCGTCCGGCAGGGGCCTAATGAGGCAGAGAAATAAACGGGAGCACGGGAGGCTGCGGGAGTGATGGCCGTCCGCCGACGCGCTGGAGGCTCGCGAGCAAAACACGCAAGGTCGCGTCCCCTTACTGCCCTGGCCGTCGGACGCAGCAAGCTAATCTCAGTGCGCCTGCAGCACCTGTCGCTCACCCTCACGCAACTGGTCCGTTTCCACGAACTCTCTGAACTCATCCAGCATGAGCGGAGAGCACATGCAGTACTGCAGGAGGGAGGCGGGAGGCAGCAGTCGGTTGCGCCAGGGAGGGCCCGAGCGAGGCAGGTAGGGCGGCGGCATCTATCGGTGGGCCGGACATCCGCAGTTTGTCGGGGGCAGGTGCAGCAGGGCGTGCGGGACTGCGGCTGCTGCCGAGTGCTGGGAACGAAGGAGTGAGCGGAGGCCTCCGGGGCCTCTTTGGGTCCCTGTAACCCTTCCGCAGTAACGGAGCCCCTTTCCAGTGGGTCCTTGTAATTGTTACAGTGGGCTCCAGACCATAAAAGGTAGAGCCATCGAGCGCATCGCCTGACACTGAAAGAGACAAGGAAAGCAAGGAAAACCGACGGTTCCGAAAGGCAAACCACCCAGAGCCTCACAACCGAGAGCCCAGAGGAAACAGCAAGCACCAATACACAGGGGGAGGTTGCGCTGATGGCTTCCCTGCACATGGCCACATGCATCCCAAGCAGACCCCCGAAAGGAGAGACAGCAGCACGCCTCGGCAACACAATCGGATACCCCCCCCAAGATCCCGGAAAAGTCCCACACCCGAAACGGGCCGATGCCCATAGCGAGATGGGAAGAAACGTTGGTACTTAATACCATCGGCCAGTTGAGGTCAACAAACAACGGCAGCCTCTAGGAAACGGCAGATCGCCCGAATGGCCTTGTGTATCTGGGACCCAGCGTAAGGGTTGCTGCTATTTATACTGTTGTTCCGCAAACAGTGCACTGATCGTTCTTGGTTGGGCATAAAAGCTGCCGGTGTGGGGCGGCGACTTTGATGGAGGCTGTCTTCGTACTTCAGATGCTAACCAGACTCGCAGTGGGCCAGGGAAGCGAACCGCGTTCCCACTAACGCCCAGTCCCCCACGGTATTACGATATACGCAGTCAGACGTTTTATATATTGGGACGTAGGCACTTTGGGCAGATGCAGCATGCATCTGCGTTTTCCTAATCGGCTTCCCTAGTCAGTGCCGACCCACACATCATCACATACCCATTCGTAAGGTCTGAGCGGCGGCAGCTGTGTCTGAAATATGCTCTTCACGTCCTGCTGGGGCTTCTGTAGGACAAGTAACGCAACCAATGGGACCGGCCTGCTGCCGCAGCAGTTCAGCCTTTCCCGTCGAACTGCTCTGCCTTCCCCTTCCCAACCCCCACCCCCCCCATTTTTATTAAATCCGACTTGCGCCGAGCTCATTCCTCAGTCGCCGGCTGTGCACACACCGGCGTCAGTGACGGCCATGCGCCCAGCTTCACGGATCTCCGGTGCGTCTTTTGCCTTGTTCAGCGGTCGGCGTACGTTCTACCTGATGGCCATGCCTCACGGTCTGGGGCCCACTGTAATAATGTTCCTACGTACTACTACTACTACGACTGCTGGTATCACCGCCGGGCCAGCAGGCAGGCAGGCAGGGCTCGACGTGCGGTGGCGCAAGCACACAAACCGACAACCGCTCAGACCGGTGCAAACATACTTAAACGCAATCAAGCGCAGACACCAAGTACACATTCCATAATGCCGGCGGGACCGTCCATTTGTTGGGCCACACTCGAATACCCAATGCTGGTGATGTGCGTGGTCAATATTCACCGTGCCATTGTGCCCACGACCGCTCCCCCCATGACGACAGGACCACCATCGCCCGTGCAGGACACCGACACTGCAATTACTACACAATCAACAGGTTTGCTAACTCGGTCAGTCCCATCGCTAGCCGCCCGCCGCGCCACCGCCCCCTAGCCGCGGGTCGCACCAGAAGCCAATGATCGATTGTCGTACAGAGACTGGCGCGATGGCGGGCCGGGGGTTGTGAGGAAAGCCTGTGTAGGGAGGGGGAGGTGCGCGAACGGAGGGGAGTAACACGTGACAGGGTTACAAGGAACGGCCACAACTAGGTAACAGCTCACGCTACCTCAAGCACGCTGATGATGAGCGCCAGCTGTCCAGCGCCGCCAGCGGCGGCGGCGGCGACGGCGGCGGCGGCGGCGATGGCGGCGGTGATGGCGGCGGGGATGGCAGCGGTAGCCGATGACGGCTGCTGCCGTACGAATCGCTGACTGGCTGATAAGTGCTGGTTGGCTGGCGGCGGCTGAAGTGCTGGCTGAACAGCGCAGAGGCATGTCAGCAGTCAAGTAGCTAGTGGCGGCATCTACTGTACGGCACCGGCAGCTGCCGCCCGCCGCCATACTACTTTCCTGTTGCGGGCGCAATTATGGATGAACGAGGACAGCGTCAGCGCGTGTTGATTATTGGCGTCATGTTCCAGCGTCGAATTCCAACCCACGTGCGTGATGAAGTGAACCCCCTTAAGCTGGCAACACCTCCCTCATCCAGCAGCCCCACAACCAGGACCCGCTCCTACATACCTTACCATGTAAATGGTCAAGCAGTACGTAGTTAGACTGCCAAGCAAGTAAGCAGGAACCCCTCGCGGTTGGAGTAGCGAGCCTACGCCGTGCCTGTGCGCCTGTTGTCGTACGTGTCTGCCACACGCGTCTGTTGTCGTACGTGCCTGCCACACGCGCCTGTTGTCGTGCCCGCACGTAAATAATGCAGGGCCGCGGCGAGTTCGGTGACTGGAGTTGATGGAGGAAATTCAGCCAGAGGCACGTACGGTTGCTGTCTAGAAGCGCGCGGCGGTGGCTATAAAGTACGGCGGCGGCATGCAGCCGCTTACTTGCTGCCCACGCAAGTAGCCAACGTAGGTTCGTTCCCGAAGTGCGGAGCTTCCTTGGATCGTAGGTACCTGCGGGACACCGATAATGAGGATGACTAAGAAAATTAATATTTGATGACTGTGCAACGAACCGAAGTTACTTACCGCCGGATACAAGCTCGCTCGCTTTCAAGCAACTATGTGCGTATAATACTACTCTGCGCTGTTGGGATTCTGCCCCTCATCATCAGGACCCGCACCTACATACCTTACCCTGTAGATGCTCACCAGCAGATGGGCATGCCGCGGGTGGGCAGCCACGTATGACGGAACACGGCGGCGGCGAAGGTCACCCGCGCGCCCGCCCTTGCAGACACAGATCGTCGCAGTAGTAGTGGTCCCTCCGTCCGTCCGGGGTGCAGGTGCCGTACGGCGGGAGGCCTCGGGCGATGTAGGCGGGAGGGCGAAAACGGAGGACGGAGGTAGGGGCATGCAGCAGTAGTCAGCGGCAGTAGTATTCCAGCCATCGTATGCATGTAGCGACATTGGTACATATATTGAGCCATGGGGAACGCTAAAACTAAAGCAGCAGGATATGCAAGTTACGGCAACGGTGGTTTCACGACAACGGTGGCTTGGAACCGATTGCGGGTACGCCGGGACGAAGGGCGGGGCAAGACCACCGCTGCACCGCAGGCTGGCTTACTGCTGCTGCAAGGAAGCTAGCTGATGACGGCTGCTGCTGTACGGATGGCTGACAGGCTGAAGTAGTAGTGCTGGTTGGCTGGCGGCTGCTGAAGTGCTGGCTGAACAGTGCAGCAGATATCTTGCCCCGCCCGATCGATCCACGGCACGCACCCGCACGCGGTGCGAGCAAGTCATCAGAACGCATGCCACCCGCCGTATCTGTGAACGTGTCGAAGCCTTTGAAGCTGCGTACGGTGTGGCTATGCATGACGACCTACCAGCCATGTTACGGCGATTGCCTTGCTCCGATACCTCAACTAACACAACCAACGCACCGATCTGGCAAGCACTGCAGAAACGCACCTTGCTCCCAATCAAAGGGACGGCGTAGGATAGGGCTGGACGGTGCGTGCGACGGCGGCTTCGGGGCGCCAGATCTCGTCGGCGGGAAGCGGGCCTGGCAGCGGCTCGGTCGTCGGTAGTGATGTGGCCGTTATGTTAAGCTGCTGTGGATCCGCCGGCGGCGCTGGGCTGGGCAGAGGCGGGTGATGGCTGTAAAGTGGCAACAGGAACGGAAGGGATATCGGAAAGGAGGCAGCAGGGCTGAAATGAGGAACTGGTCAGCAGATAGAGCTAGGTACCGGCAATAACTAACTAACAACTATCCTAACTCCGTCCCCGACCTACAGCTTCTCTGAGTCAGGCGAGGCCTACCTCAAGCACGCTGATGATGAGCGCCAGCTGTCCAGCGCCGCCAGCGCCCGATCGTACCCTGCCGGCCTGCAGGAAAAAAGGCCAGCCTCGCTCCCGGCGGTGGCGATGGAGGCGGTGATGGTGGTGATGGCGGCGACGGTGGCGATGGAGGTCGAGGAGGTGAAGGAGGCGGCGACGGTGATGGAGGTGGCAACGTAACGGCGGCTCTGGCGGCGGCGAGGGTGAAGAAGACGGCGGCAGTGAGGGAGCGGGCGGCTCCGGCGGCGGCGACGGCGGCGACGGCGCCGGAGGCGGCGATGGAGGCGGTGATGGTGGTGATGGCGGCGGTGAAGGAGACGGCGGGGGATGGCGGTGGTGAGTGAGAGGGCGGCTCTGGCGGCGGCGACGGCGGCGGAGGCGGCGATGGAGGCGGTGATGGTGGTGATGGCGGCGACGGTGGCGGCGATGGTGGTGAGGGAGGTTGAGGAGGTGAAGGAGGCGTCGACGGTGATGGAGGCGGCGGTGAAGAAGACGGCAGCGGTGAGGGAGCGGGCGGCTCCGTCCGGCGGCGGCGACGGCGGCGGCGGAGATGGCGGCGGCGGCGGCGGCGGCGATGGAGGTGGTGATGGATGGCGGCGGCGATGGCGGCGACGGTGGCGGCGATGGTGGTGATGGCGGCGGTGAAGGAGACGGCGGGGGGGATGGCGGTGGTGAGGGAGAGGGCGGCTCTGGCGGCAGCGACGGCGGCGGAGGCGGCGATGGAGGCGGTGATGGTGGTGATGGCGGCGACGGTGGCGGCGATGGTGGTGAGGGAGGTTGAGGAGGTGAAGGAGGCGTCGACGGTGATGGAGGCGGCGGTGAAGAAGACGGCAGCGGTGAGGGATCGGGCGGCTCCGGCGGCGGCGACGGTGGTGACGGCGGCGGAGGCGGCGATGGAGGCGGTGATGGTGGTGATGGCGGCGACGGTGGCGGCGATGGTGGTGAGGGAGGTTGAGGAGGTGAAGGAGGCGGCGACGGTGATGGAGGCGGCGACGGCGGCTCTGGGGGCGGCGAGGGTGGCGACGGATGTGGTGAAAAGGACGGCGGCCCTGAGGGAGCGGGCGGCTCCGGCAGCGGCAACGGCGGCGACGGCGGCGGAGGCGGTGATGGAGGCGGTGATGGTGGAGATGGCGGCGACGGTGGCGGCGATGGTGGTGATGGCGGCAGTGAAGGAGACGGCGGAAGGGATGGCGGTGGTGAGGGAGAGGGCGGCTCTGGCGGCGGCGACGGCGGCGGAGGCGGCGATGGAGGCGGTGATGGTGGTGATGGCGGCGACGGTGGCGATGGAGGTCGAGGAGGTGAAGGAGGCGGCGACGGTGATGGAGGCGGCAACGGCGGCTCTGGCGGCGGCGAGGGTGAAGAAGACGGCGGCGGTGAGGGAGACGGCGGCGGGGATGGCAGCGGTAGCCGATGATGGCTGCTGCCGTACGAATGGCTGACAGGCTGAAGTGCTGGTTGGCTGGCGGCGGCTGAAGTGCTGGCTGAACAGCGCAGAGGCATGTCAGCAGTCAAGTAGCTACTGTACGGCACCGGCAGCTGCCGCCCGCCGCCATACTACTTTCCTGTTGCGGGCGCAATTATGGATGTATGAGGACAGCGTCAGCGCGTGTTGATTATTGGCGTCATGTTCCAGCGTCGAATTCCAACCCACGTGCGTGATGAAGTGACCCCCCTAAGCTGGCAACACCTCCCTCATCCAGCAGCCCCACAACCAGGACCCGCTCCTACATACCTTACCATGTAAATGGTCAAGCAGTACGTAGTTAGACTGCCAAGCAAGTAAGCAGGAACCCCTCGCGGTTGGAGTAGCGAGCCTACGCCGTGCCTGCGCGCCTGTTGTCGTACGTGTCTGCCACACGCGTCTGTTGTCGTACGTGCCTGCCACACGCGCCTGTTGTCGTGCCCGCACGTAAATAATGCAGGGCCGCGGCGAGTTCGGTGACTGGAGTTGATGGAGGAAATTCAGCCAGAGGCACGTACGGTTGCTGTCTAGAAGCGCGCGGCGGTGGCTATAAAGTACGGCGGCGGCATGCAGCCGCCTACTTGCTGCCCACGCAAGTAGCCAACGTAGGTTCGTTCCCGAAGTGCGGAGCTTCCTTGGATCGTAGGTACCTGCGGGACACCGATAATGAGGATGACTAAGAAAATTAATATTTGATGACTGTGCAACGAACCGAAGTTACTTACCGCCGGATACAAGCTCGCTCGCTTTCAAGCAACTATGTGCGTATAATACTACTCTGCGCTGTTGGGATTCTGCCCCTCATCATCAGGACCCGCACCTACATACCTTACCCTGTAGATGCTCACCAGCAGATGGGCATGCCGCGGGTGGGCAGCCACGTATGACGGAACACGGCGGTGGCGAAGGTCACCCGCGCGCCCGCCCTTGCAGACACAGATCGTCGCAGTAGTAGTGGTCCCTCCGTCCGTCCGGGGTGCAGGTGCCGTACGGCGGGAGGCCTCGGGCGATGTAGGCGGGAGGGCGAAAACGGAGGATGGAGGTAGGGGCATGCAGCAGTAGTCAGCGGCAGTATTGCAGCCATCGTATGCATGTAGCGACATTGGTACATATATTGAGCCATGGGGAACGCTAAAACTAAAGCAGCAGGATATGCAAGTTCGTTACGGCAACGATGGTTTCACGACAACGGTGGCTTGGAACCGATTGCGGGTACGCCGGGACGAAGGGCGGGGCAAGACCACCGCTGCACCGCAGGCTGGCTTACTGCTGCAAGGAAGCTAGCTGATGACGGCTGCTGCTGTACGGATGGCTGACAGGCTGAAGTAGTAGTGCTGGTTGGCTGGCGGCTGCTGAAGTGCTGGCTGAACAGTGCAGCAGATATCTTGCCCCGCCCGATCGATCCACGGCACGCACCCGCACGCGGTGCGAGCAAGCCATCAGAACGCATGCCACCGTATCTGTGTACGTGTCGAAGCCTTTGAAGCTGCGTACGGTGTGGCTATGCATGACGACCTACCAGCCATGTTACGGCGATTGCCTTGCTCCGATACCTCAACTAACACAACCAACGCACCGATCTGGCAAGCACTGCAGAAACGCACCTTGCTCCCAATCAAAGGGACGGCGTAGGATAGGGCTGGACGGTGCGTGCGACGGCGGCTTCGGGGCGGCAGCAGATCTCGTCGGCGGGAAGCGGGCCTGGCAGCGGCTCGGTCGTCGGTAGTGATGTGGCCGTTATGTTAAGCTGCTGTGGATCCGCCGGCGGCACTGGGCTGGGCAGAGGCGGGTGACGGCTGTAAAGTGGCAACAGAAACGGAAGGGATATTGGAAAGGAGGCAGCAGGGTTGAAATGAGGAACTGGTCAGCAGATATAGAGCTAGGTACCGGCAATAACTAACTAACAACTATCCTAACTCCGTCCCCGACCTACAGCTTCTCTGAGCGACTGGCGGCACGTGTGATCAATGCTGTCGTGCGTACGCCAAGCCAGGTATTCCATGTACGCTGTATGTCCTGTGGAAGGAAGGGCGAAAGCGATGGAAGAGGAAACCAGGAATCAGCAATCGGACTGACAGCGAGGTACGTACGTAACAAAATAATGCGATCTTTGCACCCGCGTTCAACGCTGTATGTGCTGTGGAAAGAAAGGGAACTACGAGGGGAACGTTACCACGATTCGCACGCGGGCTGACGTTTGGAAACGAACACAGCAAGCAACCCAGCCATGGCCAACGAGCCGAAGGTAGGGGCGCTGCCAACGAACATTACAAATGACGTGTCGCCAACTGAACATCTGCACAAGCACTGAACAACACTCAGTGTACTGTTGCTGCATTGGGGCATGGTCCAGCAGCATGGCAAGCACAGGCCAAACGAAGGTCATCCCAGAGCCGCGTTTTCGACTGCGAGTTGAGCCTCTCGTGATATGGGCTTTGGATAGCATCAACAGCCGAAAGACATTAATTATGTAATGAGTCAAGACCTTGAGGCTGATGAAGGCACCTGAAGGTCCGAGCAATCACACCGCCTATCGGCCGCCGTGGCGTAGTTTCATCGTAATTTGTGCCAGTAGAAGTATTGTACCTGCAGAAGTATTGCACCTGCAGTAACGAACGAACCAGCAAAGATGAGCCGACGTCAGCGTACGCCATAGCCTGTTTGCCTTTACAACGGTAGCATGCTAACGAGCGAAGCAGCAGAAATCCACAAATATAAACCAATTGCACCCATGCAGTGTCAACAGGTTAAGCCTAGTCGAAGGGTAGGTACTCACTCCCACCGGGCAGGATCGGAGTGTGCAAGACGTCGAACAAGCGCACCTCCATCCGGAATGAAGCCAAAGTAGCTGCAAGGACTTCTGTCGTAACATCTTGAAAGGTTGCTGCTGAGTCGGAGGGCCTGCAGATGGGCAAGGCAGAATTCCGTGTTCAGGTTACCTTAAACGAAATCATTAGATAGCGCGAACAACTTCATAATGTCATTCCTCTATTCCTACATACATAACCCACCTTAGAACAGGTGCGACTGTATGTCTGAGGAACTGTTGCCATTGTACGGCGACAGCTGCGAGATGACGATGGATCTCAGGGCCAAGGCTTCATCCTAACCATATGAGCCGTATTTACGCATGACAATGCAAAACAGTATATGTCGGCGGAATATTGCATACTGACCCTGACCCTCGCGGCAAGTTCTCGCGGTCCAGGGAAAAAGCGTCTCACAGCGGCTTTGGAACTTACTTCTTCCCTTATGCCATACTTACTTCACGCTTGGCAGCGCTTGGCGCGCTGGAAGCAAGGTGTAACTGAGGTGACCGCCACTGCCATGCAGATGTATGTTCCATTGTGTAGGTTCGTCAAGGCCCTTAAGGAAAGCCCAGATCCCAATTGCGACAACAATTTCACAACGTGTAACACGCTACAAGCCTGCAACACAGAACACCGACCCTCCGCAAACCTAACCGAAGAAAGGCAGGGAGCGAACGAGAGCGACGTAGACCAACCAATACCTACCAGCCCAGAGCTGCCACAATGCCACTGAAAAATGGCGTGACGGTTTCATTACAAGATGTATACAGAATTTGACCCTATCAACTGGAAAGCTTCGATCTTCCACCACCACGCCAAGTGCCGGCAGCGAGCCTCGGAGGCAATCCAAGCGTACACATCCCGCATCAACGGCGGGGTGAGGACCTATTGTAACAATTCAGGCCGACGGCGGCGTCTGCGACCCCAACTAGCCCTTGGCAGCTATGCATGCCTATGTGCCATGCCGAACCTCGAAGGTCATCATGCTGCCGACAACGAATCCATGCATCTAATTGCAATAAATGCCAACGAGAGGGCCATGCTTGGCCGGGGCCGCACCGCCGTGCACCGCCATCACCCTGCTTACCCTAAAATGCCCTGCAAAGCGTGCCAGTAGGACAGTTGCAACGGCAGCCTTAATCCCTGAACAATCATGCGGATCGAAGGGCGTCCGTTTAAGCTCGCGTCATGACCCGGCCCCCCCGAAATCCGTTTAGGTATCGCGGCTTAGCCGCCAGTTCCACACCACTTTCCCCGCCGTTCCCTGAGTCAGCCGTAACCTCTTTCCGGGGCGCATGAGCGGCGAGAGCACCACCGCTGCTGGGGTCTGACGCATGTCCCCATTAGTTCCGACAATTACTAGTTCAGCAGCCTCCTGGTCGGCCCGCCTGTCGATGATCCCGCACGTGGCCGCGACCCGTGGGTCGTCGTAGTCACCCTGTGGTGCGGGGGTTCGGGTCGGCGGTGTTTGCCGCGCCGCTTGCAGAAGTTCACATAGCGGCGTATAATAATATTGATTGGTGATAAAATGACGGAGAGTATCACAATCCAAGGGCCGCACAAAGAAAAAGGAGCCCAGGTGCCAATTTTGCTGGCAACGCGAATCGCGTTTAACGCAACGCATGACCTGTTGATATCGATAGGCAGCACTATATTTATTTCGTATAATGCCACTACTGCTAACGTTGTAGGCCGTGAAAGATTTGCAATGTTCCGGCACAGTTTCAGCACAGCCCGTACGCAAGGAAAGCCACACGCCCGTGGGTACCCATACCGGGTACTTATCGCGGACAGTACATTCGCAATCATATATACAGAGCAGTTGCTAGGCGCTAGGCAAACAATGCCAGTTCCGCACGTATAGCGTTGCATCGAACGCTCTGTGCTACCGGAGGTAATGTGGTACCTCCCGACCTCCAAAGCGCGCCGCAAGAGTCGATACGCTGTCAAGTCCGCACGTCCCTCCGCCATTGCCTGGCCATTGTCTGGCCATTGCCTGGCCTGCAGGCGGGGTGCAGGCCAGGCCCTGAGGGGCGCCGCAGCCCCAACCTGCCAACCATGAAAGGCAACGGCGGCCGTTCGACATGCAACTTGGTACAGGGCGCGTACATGCAGTGGTAAACCCAAACCCCAAAGCGTGCCCCGAGGATCGATACGCTATTACGTCCGCGCCCCCAACACACAGCACCAAAAAATGCCGTGCAATGCGTACGTCCATTTACGGGTTCTAGCAGGTGATGCCCGCCCGCGGCAGCAAAATATATTGCTGCCCGCGCTGTTTGCGCCGCCGCCTTACTTCTGCCCACGTGCACGGCCTGTATCCGTCCGCGTGCGCTGCCGCCGCCTGAACGATTACAGGTGCCTGCTGAGCTTCCTGTGCGTGTTACCTGAGCCCCCTGCGTGCGCCGCCTACCTCAAACGCCGGGGCTGCCTGGGCTATCTACCAGCTGTGCCTGTGCCGGCCACACTGCATGCAGACACCGCTGCCGGCGGGGCCAAGTTACCAGTTACCGGCAACAGCGGTAACATCAACAGCGCCGCGCATGGCCGTCTGCATCGACCTGCTGGTTTGCCCAACCAGTTTGCCACCGCGCAAAGCAGCCAGGACGATAGCACCCAAGACGCCGCCACGGCATCGCGGGCATCGTTCCTGACACCCAGCGTGAGGAGACTCGGCCCAGCTCGGCCCGCCACCGACGCCGCTGACACCACACGGTGAGGGCAGCCCCGACGTCAGCCACACGTCCACCGCTTCCACCAGGCCCAGCAGCGCCAGCAGCTAGCAGCGGTGCGAAGTGGACCCACGGGTCCTCGTTCGCCACCCGGTTGGCCGTCAGCACCGCCAACATGCGCACCAGCAGCACCCGCCTGTGCGGCTGCCCGGCTGTCACGTTACGAAGCAATATTGATCCGTCATGCGAATCTATGCCTTGAATTGTTTGCGATTTGACGTCTTGAATAGTCTGCGAGGAGGAACTTCATGACTGTGTCGTTCACCGGGTAATGACCGGAAGTCTAACCGTCCAGTGCGCATGCGGCACGCCAGTAAAATAATTAAATGCAATATGTTAGTCTGAGTATATGCTAAATATCTACACAATATAGTCTTCTGTCGCCGTGCCGTGAGCTTCCACAGGCCTTGTAGTTGGCGCATCTTGGATTGCTTATAAACCAGGCAACCTTGGTTGAAACCAAAACTTGAATACCACAACCAAACGAGAGTACGATGCCCGCCTGCTTTCTCTTGGCTGGTGGAAGAAGTAGAAAGGTAGCGTAGGAATACTTTTGCATACCTTTCTGCGCTGCCTGCATCTTGCAGCAAGATTGGGAAGGACACGACCACTAGGTTCTCTCGTGGAGGCGACAGCAGCAGGCTGCTGTGCTGCGGTCGGCGGACGGTCGGATGGCGCGAAAGGCATTCGAATACCAGCAAGTGGACCTGCTGCGCGAGGACCTGGCTCTCGTCACAACAATGGTGCCAACCAACGGCAGCTTCGAATTTGTGCTGGTTCCAAGGGTTATCAGGGCCACGCTGGTGGCTGCGGACGTCTGCGTTCGGACAAACCGTGCTCCCACAATCCCCAGCCCAGCGCGCTTCATGGCGGCACGTTGCGAGCCTGCTGCGAGTCGCCGTGCCCTGCCACCCTTGTAGCCTGTATCCCACTATTACCCGACCCTTACATTTCGAAGCTGCCTGAATTGCCGAACTTGCTGCCAGGTATGCCTCATCTACATCCCCTTCTGAGCCCGGCCGTGGACAGCACCTTCGGGCCCATGGTTGGGCCGCTCGACGCCTCAGCCTTGCCAAAAGCCCTCTCCTGAGCTGATGAGGACGGACTAGTAGGTTTCCTTCCTTATACTGTACCATGTAGTCCTGAAACTAGCGCCTTAGACCGCTCGGCCACCTCGTCATACTACACTTCGATGGCCTCATAGCAGTCGCTTCAGTCCAGGCCGCACATTGTGTGCACACACGACTGGGGGGCCGCCGGGTGCGGAAAGGTGAGGGGGCTGCGGGGGGGGGCGTCGGGGTTGACATGCTGGAGGAGCCGCGTATCGCCAGATGTGACGCCGGTGTGGGGCTGCCATGCAGAGGCTTTCGCGGCCAGGGTACTCGGGTGCGACATGTGTCGTAGAACACCCCTGGAGTGGGAACCCTTATCCTTGCGCTTAACGTGCCTGCTTGCCCTGCGAAAGATCACAGTTGTTAGTGTGGAGCAGGGCCAGGAGGCGCTGCTTGGGGCGGGGGCGTGCGCTTTCTGCGCGGGCCTCCATTTCGGACGGATCCAAGTGCGATATCGCGCGGATCCAGAGCATGTTCGGGTTCAAGCTCAGAGTTGCGGCGCAGGTACGGCCGGGCAGTGCTGCGCCGGAGTTGGAGTCCCGGTGAGGCGGTGGCCACCGGGGCCCTAGGCGAGGTTGTGGGTGCCGATAGTGCCGTAGGTGGTGGTGGTGTCGGAGAACAGGTCCAGGAAGGTGGTCATGGTGCGGATGGAGGAATAATTGGTTCTGAGGAACCGTCCGCCGTGCAGGGGAGGAGTCCCGGGTGGTCTTGTGTCCACACCCTGCCTATGTCCTCCGCCTCATCGCCATTTCGCCCACCCTCTCCAAATCCATATCACCACAAAATAACAACCGCCGCAACCTCCTCACAGGTCCATCTCTTGGCGGATGTGTACGCCATCCATGGTGCGATCCGCAGGGTCACTCGCTTTGAGTAGCTGCGCTATGCTGTAGTCCTGGTGGGAAGAACCAGGGGGCCGCGGCGCGTTGGGAGGCAGTGTGTGCGAGCCGGTCCTGTGAAGTGCTGCCATGGGCCTTGCACATCCCACAGGTTGCAGGGACGCTGGGGACGGCGAGCAGCGACTGAGTCGCGGAGTCACAGCTACTGGAGCTATGAGGTGAGGCGGAGGTTAGGCATGGCACGCTAGCGCGTGGCGTATCTCATCAAACGGTTTGTCAGCTTTGCAAGGCGCATTCGAATACAGGCTATGCCGTCCGAAAACAGCACGTGGGACACACTGCAGCTGTCGCGTGAGTCGGTCCTACCGTAGAGGCCACCGTGCAGCTGGCAGGTCCACGGGCAGAATTGTTGTCGATACCACTGTGCGTGTTGCAACGATGACCATGAGTTGCAAGGATTCGACTGGGCAAGCGCCAGATGGAAATAAGGTAGTACCGGTACAGGGGATTCAGATTCCACAACAGGATGACGGCGTTTTTCAACGCCATTTCCTCTTGAACATTCGTCGGTACCTAAGATTTGTGAGGACACTGAGCAGCCCAGGGACGAACGGGCAGTCCCATTCCAACTGGTCGAGAATGATTTGGTGCAGAGCGCACGGCGGGGCTTTGCCACTGCGTGAACATGTGCAAGCGTGATGGGCATGTTGGCCCTAGGTGACCAGGACGGATACAGAGAAGGTAGTCCGCGTTGCTGCTGGTTA